>UELU01143202.1:0-21342 GCA_900490025.1 Megastigmus dorsalis | reverse complement strand
GGGGGGGGGGGGGGGGGGGGGTTCAGAAAAAAAACGAAAAGAAAAACTTACTCGCAGGGTTTTCAGTCTGTCCATGTGGTGATCTGCTGGTGTTTAAGTTGGAGTAACCGCTTGTATCTAACCCCGACGATCCAAGTCCATGGGTCCATTTGTGGTTTCCCCAAGGGATTGAACTTTCGCCACCTTCTGGAAGCTGGTACACCACCACCGGTCGCCCTGTTATTGTTTTAGCCCCGGTGGAGTAACCAGGTTCCGACTCCTCATTCCTCTGTGGTTTGCGACGGCGTTTGGCTCTTCGTGGCATGATGTCGTCGACCAGGGCTATCGTCGTCCCTGGTCTTCTTGTGGCTGGTGTGAAACCTGGAGGAGGAGAACGGAGAGGTAACGCGGTCACGGCATTTGAAGCTACGGTCCCCGGGGTTTCAGCGACCAGAGGCTGAACTTTCGGCACAACCATCGTTGGGCGGCACGGTTTCCTCGCGCAAGCTTGTGTCTCTGTTGATGTCTCCATATCGACTGGTCTCTTTGTGCGCGACGTGGCCGAAACGGCCATCCGCGAATTTGTGAATTCCTAGGCGGATTATCTGGACACTCTTTCAAGTCGCTCACGTGTATATATGGTACTTGTATATTCTGTACTTGGGATCTAGTTTAGTGTTTCAACTCTTTGATTTGTCGGAAAGTGTGTGTGTACGTTTGAGGACTTGAGTGGCGATGTTTGGTCTCCACGGCTTAAGACGTAAGTTGTAATACCGGGATTGTTTTTGAAAAGGCATTACCGATTTCACTCGCACAACTTCGTACGCTTCGTGTAAGCGTTTCAGGCGCGCTTCGGTCGGTAAGCCTGTGTTGTTGAGATTATAGAAACCTTCGGGGGGTGGCAGTTCGCGCCCGAAATTTAAGTAAGCGGGAGTGTAAGCTGTGGTTTCTGATGCGGATGTGTTGTAGGCAAAAGTGAACTCCGGTATATATTTTCCCCATTGTTTATGTTTGTTTCGGGCATATTGCGCGATCATCGTCTTAAGAACTCGGTTCGTCCATTCGATTGCATTACATTGAGGTGTGTATTGTGGTGTGCGATAATGTTCGATGTTGCTGTTGTTTAAAAACTCGGTGAATTCTTTGCTTACGAACTATTTCCCGTTGTCGGTGACTGCTATTTCGGGGCAGCCGTGTCGGAGTACCAAATCTTGAAAGTTTGTTGTAATGGCTTTCGCGGTGACAGTATGTAGCGTAACGACAGTATCTACCCATTTCGTAAATCTGTCCTGCATAACTAGTAACGATACGTGGCCATTTGATGACCTTGGGAGTGGACCTATTAGATCAAAATTTATGCATTGCCAGGGTTGATAGATGTTATGTGCGTGCTTTTCCCCCGGTGTCTGTTTTTGCTCGATTTTATATTTTTGACATGTTATGCAATTAAGTACGTGTTCAGTGGCATTTTGAAGCATGCCCGGCCAGTAGTAGCGGTGCTCTAGACGAGCTAGAGTTTTAGCGATTTCTAGATGACCGGCCGTTTCGTGATCGTGGTTTTCCTGTAGTATTTGTGCGCGTATGTCGATCGGGACGCATAGTTTTTAGTCCTCTTTGTCGCTAGTGTCGTTACAGTTTCGGCTAGTTTTAATGTGTCTGTTTAGTCGACCGTTTTTAATCGTGTAGTCCGGCAACTCACTTGGTTCCGTTTGTACTCTATGAAAAATTTTCATGTAGCAACGCATGTTGTTTTAATCTCGGCCACCATTGTTTTCTGTCTCGAGAGAATGTCGGCAATAACATTTTCCGAGGCTTTGCGGTATTTAATATCAAAAATGTTTTTAAGGTTACGGAGAATACCGACTTTACGGAGTTTTGTCATTTTGTAGATATTGCCAATTGGGATAGATGGCGTTAGATGAATATTTCCAGCGTTGCATTATTATTTTCAATTGCAAGAACATAATATAAAGTAATACAGTTATAATTTATATTATAACTAAACAAAAAGTTTTACTAATTTTAATAGTAAAACTGACGTAGGTTTTTCCTATTATTAAAAGACGCAGATACTAGATGAACTATTTCTTGAGCTTGCTTACTTACAGCTAATAATGATTTTTGTCTGTCAGTAAATATGATTATTAGAAGCTCGTGAGAAGTAAGTAGAGTACGAACCGACATAATTATTTTTTTAAAAGTGTAAAATTAAATTGCTCATATTTATGCGCTGAGCAAATTTAACTTTGTAATAACATTCGTTCTTTTCGTTACTATTTTTCATAGAATGATTATTTTATGGAATATTTGTTTTTATTGTCGTATATCCGATTTTATAAGACAATTTTCCAAAATTTCGTATTCATCGTATTTGTTTGAATACATAATTTATAGTTTACTTCGTTAAAAAGGATTCTGCTGCATATTTTGAAAAGTTAAATCAGATTTTAATTTAATTTTTGCCTACATTGAGGCTCGTAATCAAGCGCTAGAGTGCCTTGCATTACGCGCGTTTTTAGTTTCTTTAAAAAAAAAATCCGTTTACTCGCGTCCTTATTATACGCTCGAGGGAGGTGGAGCAACGCTACATTTGGTGAGCTAAGCAACCCGAATTTTGTAGAACGATTTGCATGCCTCTTCTAGGCGAATATTTGAATATTAAATAATTTGATATCTAATGTTTTCTCGACAATATCCTCATTACGAAATATCTAAAATATCGATTTTTTTCGTACAGGTATCCCTAACAGATTTCGATATTTCGAAAAACTTAAAAGGCAATATCTATACGTAGCTATTACAAAAAGAGTGCAATAATTTTTTTAGGAGAATGTGACTAGTGACTTAGAAAAAACTTTGATAACACTACCCTACAATTATAGTTAATTTCAGAGGTATGCAATGAGATTTAATATTCGGTCGAAAGTGAAGGTAAAAAATCCGCTATTTTTTATTTTTCAAGACCTAGGCTTAGTTTCTTATCAGATCCTCCAATCCATAAGTAAATCATTTTACCTGAAACCGTTGATTTTGGATATATTTTATATGAAAAGATGCCTTACTGGATCAGCTATTTTGAATTTAGAAACTTTGATTGCATATTCGTGATCAGCGACCCTCAAAACCCCTCTATACAAAGTTTTGTATAGATCTGCCATGTTCTTTTTCTAAATTTGGTTCGCCATATTGAATCCGCTATTTTGAATTTGGAAACTTTGATTGCATATTTGTGATCAGCGACCCTAAAAACCCCTGTATGCAAAGTTTTGTATTGATCTGCCATATTTTTTTAAATTTTGTCCGACATTTTGAATTTTTAAAATCTGAGATCGGATTCGTATTTAGCAACCTCGAAAATCCCCGTGTACTAAATATCAGTCAATTTCCTGATAAAATGAGTTCACAACCCGATTTAATTTTAAAAGTCTTCTTTTTTTGTTGTTGATTGTTAATAACTAATTACATAAAGTGTTAATCAATTTTTTGAGTCTAGGAACTCATTCCACAATCATCCAGGACTCCATTAGAAAAGAATAGAGTGATCCTGAGTTCAAAATATTCATCCTACAAGGGAAAAACTAAAAAAATTTAGATCGCCCCTAAATGGTCTCGCGTCCCTTAAAGGGTTAAAGTGTAGAAAAATATGCTGGAGGCGAAGTGCCCGGTGGGCGGAGTGAGGCGGCATGCCGAGTATCTCTGTTGTAGCTCTCTCCTGATTGGCCTGCTCGGATAATTTTCAATCGATGATGACTCAATGAATATTGATCGGATCGAAAAGTTAAAGACTAATTTTTCACTTAGAATTTTCCGCTCTATCCGATACTGTAGAGCCTATTCTTCTATCCTTTAACACCCGATATATTTGATAACACAGGCCGACAAATTTTAAAGCCAGAGACCAGACCTAACATTTCCGATAGATTTTGATGCGCTGAATCCGAATCCAAACTCAAAATTGCTCCTGTACGTCAGGTTTTCAAGATATCCTAACCTAAAAGTGCAAAAAACGCGTTTTTTAGAAGTTTTTGAGGTTATGTAACCGAACACGAAAAATGTCTACCACAAAAGCTAATATGGAATTTGAAAGTACTAATCTTCCCCTTTCAAACCTACTTGGATTTATTAGGATATCTTTATTTTTCACCAAAATATTGTAATTTATATTGGATAACGGAGAAACGGCCAGACATTATAGTGGACAGTTGGTCAGTATAATGTTGCTTATGAAAGTCTTGTTGACGGCCGCCATATTGGATCTTTTAGGAGTTATAACAAAAAACTGACACCGGCAATAGAAAGGGCATCCTCGAAAACCCCTGAGATAATGTTTTGAAGAAAAAATATCGTACCGTCAGCAATAGAGAATGCGTTGTATAAATCTGAACACCTCAGCGTTAATGGGTTAAAACCCTAAAATAAAAAATTTCAAATTACAATATTTTGGTGAAAAATAAAGATATCCCAAAAAATCCAAGTAGGTTTGAAAGGGGGAGATTAGTACTTTCAAATTCCATATTAGCTTTCGTGGTAGACATTTTTTTGTTCCGTTACATAACCTCAAAAACAGCTAAAAAACGCGTTTTTGCACTTTTAGGTTGGGATATCTTGAAAACCTGACGTACAGGAGCAATTTTGAGTTCGGATTCGGATTCAGCGCATCAAAATCCTTCGGAAATGTTTGGTCTGCTTTCTGGCTTTTGACTTTAGTCAAATTTTGTCGGCCTGTGTAATGTAATAAAAAAAACTTATCAATATTATATTTGGAAATAACATGCTTATATGTGTTTATTTGTTATACGAAATAATTGAAAGTGATGCAATTCTGTTATTGATCAGATCTTGATGTAAGACTGATAACTGTTTGAAACTGCGCAATAACTACCCTTTGATGATTCTGCTACTTTTATTCAGATCCTCATAAGCATTTTAAGGATGGATATGGTTGTATTTACAGCCTAAATCAGCGTTTTTGAGCGTTTTCTGCTGTTATCTTGAAACGAATCGTTCCTAGCAAATAATGTTACATGAGAAAAGTTTTTTTTTGTGCTCTACAACTTTTACTTTTGACACTTTTATATGAAATTAATATTTTTTATGTTAATGTCCAAAAAGGGGTCATTTTGAGCTAAATTAAGCATTTTGTTATGTTTATTTCGATAGCACTTGGTTTTAGAGAAAAGCTCACTGTACAAAAAAGACGTATTTTTTTGTGTTCTTCAACATCTTCTTTTTGTACTTTTGCCTGATATTTTTTTAATTATTGCTAAAAAAACGATTTTTTGGTATTTTGGTTTATGTTGACAGTTCAGTTCGTATATATATCGGACGAGGCTGATTTTGATTCTGGCACCTTCTTATGATCATACGAGTAATCTGTGCAAATTTCAGCAAGATCGGTCAAAATCTCCTTAAGATAATTGTGGAACTTGTATACATACGTACATACATCCATATGTACACATTACAGGGAAGGCTTGGAATTGAATTTTTTCCTCAGAAAAATTCGCTCTGGGCCAGAACATACGTACAACCATATATGCACATTACAGGGAAAGCTTCGAATTGAATTTTCTTGGTACTGAAATTCCTTTTGGGACAAAATATGTTATTTTTTTGGTGTTCATTTTTTGCGATGGTGAAAACATAAGGAACTTCCGTGTAGCAGTCGTGCCTTAAAAGGCGAAAATCGACCATGTTTTTAAAATTCAAAGTGCGATTTCTCGAGGTCCATTTCGAATTAGGAGCCCAAATTTTGGCTACCTTCCTAATTTTAGTTATATTTTAACATACTAGAAGTTCAGCTAAATCCGCGAACTCGGTGCACGCCACTTCTTAAAAAATCAATAAAATGACCCATATATATTCCCGATATATCTTAGTTTCTTTTTATTTTAATATGTATTGAAATAAAATAAACTTCTTGAATTGTGGATACGCAATATTTATTTGACTTTTTTTACCCAGTAGTGAACTTTCAAACGGTATATTACATGAAATGATGTATTTTCCAAATGTTAAGTAATTATTTACTCGCTTCGCTGGGGCGATAAACTTCACACTCGTTGAAATTGCCTGCTTCTCGCATTTATTGTACAATGTATTATAATAAATCGTCTGCAGTTAAAATAATTCGCAAATATCCCGGAATATTTCTAAAAATTCTGATGATGCTGTATGAGTGGTCAGCAATTTTGAAATTTGTAGTGTTATATCTGTAAAATTTATTATCGATTGTTCGGTTTACTAAGTTTTTCAAGCACGTAATGATTGTTTGTACATGTTTTTTGGTAAAATGGTAAGAGTCGAAAATTATAAAAATATCATACTGCATACTTCCCTACACCCCGCCTCGCCGTACTTTCTTTGTTTACCGTTTTCGTTTTCACGTCACCGTATGAAGTGACCCTAAAAGTATTCTCTTTAAATTACTCGCTACCGCTCGCTCGGATGAAATATCTTATTATTGCGTATTTTTTTTAAATTATATAGACATTACTCGTCTAAAAAATGATAGAAACTTATTGATTTATAGGCAGATTCTAATTAAGAAATGTGAAATATGGTATTTACTAAAATTATAAAGGTTATATCATAAGTTTATAATATAGTTTAGTCATGTACAATATGTATTCTTTAAAGAAGGTTAATATGCTCCTGTTACTACTAATACACATTTCTCTCACACATGCACACGCACGCAAACACACACACAAACTTAGAGGTGTATTGTAGGGGGGAGATGGTTACTACTTACGTATACTTTTATATATATATCGCTGCGGAGACCGCATCCGGAGACAGACGACCGGATTCCAAACTTTGATGTAATGTAGGATTACCATTCTTATGTAAAATATGCTTACGGCTAAACAAACTGTATCAGTCTTTTTCCGAAAGCTGCCTTGACAGCGGAATGATAATTTTAATGAAACTACTATTGAATATATTTAATATTAAAAAATTATTAATTATTTCTAGAGCCTCGCATTGTGTACTGCTACTGTAATGTTTGTATTAAGTCAAGACCGACTAGCGATGGATTTAGATAGAGATTGTCTGGAGTTAATGTTAAGTCTTCTTGAATCTGATGCCAGTCACAAAAGTGCTTTAAATGACTGTGGTTTAAGTCATGCGGAATTACTAAAAAATAAAGAAAAAGTACGTCAACTATGTGCAGATATTCAAGCGCAAGGTCATGCAAAACATTTGAATTTGGACAATATTACTGTAAGTATATCTATTCACTATGACTAATCTGTTATTAATCTTAATAATGTATTAATCTAACTATGTAAAAAAAAAAGTTGATGCAATAATAGTTTTAGTCTGATAAATGTAAAATTTTGGAGTGTCCTAAAATATTGAACATCATCTTAGAACTATTAATATTGTAAAGATAAGGCATACAGTTTTAGTTTTACGATGCTGTTTCATATTTGCAATTTGTTGCATCCTTTAAGTAGGTATCCTTGAAATTCAAGGTCATGGTAAGAATATAAAAATCTGCTAAGTCTGGATATTTACTCGAGGACGCTTAGGGATTCTAATGAGAATGTGTAAGAATTTCCACCTCTCTACGACTCAACATCATCTCCTCGATCGAGTTTCCCCTAAAAATAGCTTTGAAATCTACTTGGCACAGAAATTACTGTATTTTCGCTATTAGGTAAATCAAGGTCGACAAAATCGATTTTGAAATTTTTAACTTCCCAAAAATCATTTCCATTGCAAAATTTTATATTCTTTCGATTGAGCATCACCTCTCCCACCACTGCTGTCGATATGTAGGCATTTGGCATAGCCCTCGTCCCGCCTTCGTATGGTAGCCATACGAAAATGAGACAGCCACACAGAAACGAAGTACAACAGGTCGGTGGACATGACAAGCTTTCGTATTTCTTTCTCTTTCTCTCTGTAACAGCTACTTGCTGCAAACCGAAAACGGGCCGCATAGGATGCGTAGTATCTTTCGCATGCTTACTACGTAGTGCTCTAAACACATGTCATCGCTCATAATTTTGTGCAATTTATGTTTCCGACTTGAAAAAATGTCAAATACCTCACAAGTTCAATCAAAGAAAAAAAAGTCATATTATCGGCAGCTGAATATATGCTTGAATATTGTCAAAAAACAAGTGAAAGTGAAAAAATTCGTTCAACACCGAAAACATCAAATGAAAAATTTGTTCATTTTTACTATAATATTGTTCAATTTATACGTGCAAAACTAGTTTTTTTATTAATTAATTAATATAATAACGATATTAATTCTAATACTTAAGTATCTTATTATAGTTACTATAAACCGAGTCTCACAGTTGTTAAATTTCATGATCCTGCAATTTCTATAACATAAGTGTAAACCATGTAAAATATTTCCAGAAAATGTTTAAAATAAATAAACATATCATTTCTTATTCTTATTATCATTTGAATTTTCTTTTTAAATGATAACAATAACTAATAAAATAAATAATGAAAACAATAAAAATAAATATTAACAGGAGAGAGAAAGAGAAAAGTAAAAATATTTACGGGGCTTAATAATTTCAATATATTTACTTTGGAGGGAAGGAGAGTTTCACTTCTGTCCTCTTTCCCCCGACACAACCCGTTTTTTTATTACGTTAGTTAAAGCCAATTAAAGTTTAGTTTTTTATCTATAATTAAAAAAAAAAGAATTTTCTAAAATTTTCCATTGCCATTGTACAGCGTTTTGATTATTTAAATTACGCTTTTTGGGAGTAGCATGGTCAATATTCGTATTTTAACTAAAGGCGGCTTATACTTATTATCGGCTTCTGTTTTTTCAAAACGTTGTAGAATGGCAACGAAAAATCGTAGAAAAGGCATTTTTTGATTAAACAAAAAAAAACAAAGTTTCTATGTGCCACTATTAGAAGTACCTAAATAATATTAACCAAGTCATGGTATGATCACACGTGTTGAAACGTGTAAAAATTGATAGGGCTACGGTAAATTTTAGTTGTAATAGGACCTTCCGATACTCGGCAATTTCCAGACGAAGAATACTAATTTGTGGACTTTATCAAATAAACACATATCAGGTACCGCTTTAGTACATTAAATATTCAAAATTTAAGAGTGCTCCGTAGCTACTGTTTAACTACCAGACCGCAAACAAATTTACTTACAAGATCACATCGACATTTGATGCTCATCGGTGTAGAAAATATTTTTAAAAGAAAGCTGACGTAAATACGTATACCGAAACTTCCAAATAAAACAAAATAATATTCTTTGTAGGTGATAAAAATATACAGAATCAGAGCTTGAATGCCGACTCCGCATATTACACAACCAAGTGTCAATTGACAATTTTTGTGGAATGCCACGATGCATATTGGGCTACACATAACGTTGCCTGATTAGACGATCAGTAACCTCAGGACCCAGATCAGCTGGGCTGTGAAAAAGGTTGAAAAACAATTCATGGAGTGACTGGAATTGACTAGCGAACGGCTTAACCTGTGATTTCGCAATAAATAGTAGTATGTGCGTGACCCCATTGCATGCGTTTTAGGGATAAAGTGTAATCCGGGGACTCCAGGATGAATTTCAGATGTTGGTCAGCTTCATCCCGCTTCGCATGATCATGTAGATTAATTTTTAGTATCATTCTAATTGACTTGTCACGGAACAGGAAATCGGCGACCGTGTTGTCTACTTCCTTATTGTACTAAATTTGAGTCGTATACTGAGCGATGAGAGACAGTTGATGCAATTTACGTGGAGATGCCTTATCAGATTTATATAGGAACGTATAAATAAGCAGTTTGTGGCCTGTTAAGATCTTGAAGTCTCTGCCTTCCAGAAGGAACGAGAAGTATTTTACAGCTCCGTATATGGCCGTGAACTCACGATCGTATGCCCTGTACTTCCGTTGTGAAGGGGAGAACTTCTTCACGAAGAACACAAATGGTTCCCAGATACGCTCAATAGATAATAGTTCGAGAGTCGCACCTATCCCCACATCGGAAGCGTCCGGAACGATGCGTATTTTCGCACCGATACGAGGGTAACTAGCAGTGCTGCTGTGGCAAGCTGCTGTTTGATATTGGTAAAAGTCTCCTCCGCTTCTGGCGTCTAAGACACTGGACGTTTGGTATTCCTCCGCGAATCGGTGATAAGTTAGTTGAAAGGAGAATGAGTGTGAGTGGTATAAGGCATATTACGACGGTAGAAATTCGGTATCCCAAGAAAGCTGCGTAATTCTCCAATTGTTTTAGGTTGTGAAAAGTTTAAAATGGCCTCCGCTTGACTAGGAATAGGGTGGATGCCTTTGCTGTTCACCTGATAGTTTAACCCTTTGTTGCACATATTTTTCTATTCAGTGATTTTACTTGAAAACTTACTCGGGGGTTTTTGGGATCGCTGATCAGAAATTTGAAGTCAGAATTTTGAAATTTTCTATCCAAGATGGCGGATTCAAAATTTCTGAACCGCCATCTTGAATACGCCATTTTGAATTGAAAATTTTGAAATTCGGACTTCATATTCGTAATCAGCGACCTCAAAAACCCTCAAGTAGAGATTTTAAATTTGTTACACTGGTTAGATTTTTCAAAAATGAATTTTTTTCTAAAAAAAATGGCATTTTTTTATGTTTGTTTATTTATTTAACGATTATAATAAACAATTATGACAAATAAACCATTTCTCTATGTTCTCTTACTGACAATTTAGTATACGAACCAAAAAAACCGGACATTAATACGTTAACAATTGATTAAATAGCGAAAATCTGAAGTTAAGTTGATGGTAACCCACGTTACCACCGTGCAACAAAGGGTTAAGAAATCAAGTTCTTCGACAGCAAATGTGAATTGGCAACATTCAGGCGAAGGTGATACTCCTTCAGTCGTTTGAAGACTATGCAAAGATGAAATGTACTTATAGAGAAAATGAAGCGATTAAAATGTTATCGTTCTAAATGGATTCGAAGTTCAGATCGCCTAGCGGGCTATGACTGTACCACTGAAAGGTCTGACTCGCTTTCCGCAGCCCGAAGGTCATGTATAAAAATTCAAAAAGACCAAGGGGGATGATTATAGCCGCCTTTGAAATGTCTTCAGAAGCCAGAGGAATCTGGTTGAACGCCTTCTGAAGATCAAGGGCCAAGAAGATAGTTTTGCCATGAAGATTGTTAGAGCAATCGTGAATATTGGCAGTTGGACATTTATCCGGAACAGTCATCGCATTTAGACGTCTATAATCACCCAAACCCTCCATCTACCATGCTTGTTTGTTTTTTTGTACATCGGACTAGCCCAGGGGCTACTGGATGGACTGAAGATGCCAGCCGCAATCCAGGAGTAGTAGGCGACCTCAGCAACCTTAAGCTTGTCTGGAGCAAGTCTACGAGGCCGCTCTCAACCAGGAGGCCCAGAGGTTAGAATATGATAAACAACGTCACTGTTTCTAGGAAATATAGGTTTCGTAGCACCAGTAATTTTCGGAAACTCATTTAAAATTTCTACACACTTAAACCAGGTATGACTGTAAAAATGGAATCGACCGGAAATTCTCTTACGACCACAAGCGAATAAATATTTGTAACCGAGTCCACAACATGACTTCTCGTCAAGTAAACTAGAAGACCATAAGATGACAGGCGATCTGCATCAATAATGGGGACAAGAATATCCGCAATGCAAAAGCTCCAACTCATTGGACCCCTAATGCCGAGTTAATCACGGAGTTGTTCGCTGCAAATAATTTGTTTGCGCTGGACTCGCCGCATATTTTAGAATCTGCTAGGATTAGCGAAATATCCGCGCCAGTGTCAACGAGGAATAACTTGCCCGACTTACGATCACGAACATGGAGACGTTTTGAGGGATCTTCTGAAAGTTAATTAGTTATTGTTTTAGAAAAGAAAAAATGTATGTTAATAGACAGAAATCCAAAAACAAAGAATATACCAAGTTAGTTAAAGAACACACACAATTAGTAAATTTAATCCTGTCATGACAATGCTGCCAACTTGGAAGATATGCGAGCGCAGAAATATTTACAAACACCACACATATCTCAATGATCATCTGGGGAGCACTTTTTACATAAAAAACATAGGGGGGGGAAACTCCTTTAGAAACAAAAAATGATGGGTATTTTAAGAATTTTTTTTGAAGAGACAAAAATATTTATTATTTCTTGAATTTTAATAACATTTTTACACACTATTAAAAAACCTTAAATGATTTTTTATTTAAAAAAAAGCAAACAAAATGGCGGTGCTATGCGGCGCCATAGTTTGTAACGTAACGAGCGACTTTGCAATTGGCGTAATTTCTCCAATTTTTTTGGGTGATCTGAAACAAAAAGTAGAAACAGTTTTCGATTAGTAGTATAATTTCAATCTATGCTTACCTACAAATGCATAAAAAATTACAAAATTATAAATTCGACATCTTTTTAAAAAAAAAGTTCAATTTTTCACCGTTTTTTTTTTGTTATATTTTTGTTTAAAAAATTACTTTTTTAATAAGAAAAGTATAAATCTTTAGGTATAAATAGAAAACAATACTATAAGGTACTTCGTGGAAAGTTTGAGCAAGTTCTCTCGTTTAATTTTTAAAATAGTTACGCCAATTCCAAAAATGTAGTTTTTAGAAAAACGCGTTTAAAATTTTTACATATGAAAACTACTGATTTTAGTGACTTACCGATTAATCTGCGATCCCTGGTGGATACAATATTTCTTCAGCTTCATCAAATAATGCATTTTCTTGAAGAACTTGTTGCTTTCGGGCTATTCCGGCTTCTTTTGACTCATTTAAGCTACGCCGGTTCGGCCGAGCTATCCGGTCACGGTCCGTATTTTCAGCAAATATTCTGCATTTAGTCCCGATACGAATGTCCAAATTATCCATGATCTTTAAAATGAATCTGTATCCCTTGTTGAATGCACCCGCAGCAATAAAAGCAGCAATTTCAACAATTTTAAATCCAGAATCCAGATGTTTTGAAGTCATTAGCCAAACGATCGAATTAAAACTTTCATTAGCATTCTAGGTGTGGCCACCTAAACATCTTGTAAGTAAATCGTCTCTTGATAAATCTTCGTAAATTGGAAGAAGGTGTTCTTTTAAAGTTGGATGAAGTGGTGGAGAAAGATTAGCAAGTGACGGATCTTGTCCTCGAGCAATAGCCTTTACATACCTGCAGCGCACGGGCGGTGCGCTCTAAAATGAGTCTTACTCACAGGCTATAGCTCTCATAGGATTTTTATGCAAAAAAAAATTATTTTTTGAAAATTATAAAGGAGTTTCCCCCCATAACACAACTTTGCATGATCGCCACCAAAAATACGGGGCACAAACCAAACAATCAAACTTCTGACAGCGAATTGACCACAAATCGTATGCATGCTCCGCACGTAAAGCACCCATATAACATAACACCGACCCATACTATCTCAGTATTTGGGGTACACTTTTCCGAGAAAATAGAATAATTTCGGAAAAGTCAAAGTATCACTCGACTATATAAATCCACGACCAGGACGAGGAAGAAGCTTCAGTCCTACCAGCTATTATAGTAGGTAAGACTGGAAAAGCGGCGGTATATCCTTCACGAGCAACTAGCAGCAACTTGTGTCTACACCAAATTCGAATATTATTTCGGGACATATTACAATAAATGTAACATCCTATGAAAACCATAGGATTTTCTTTCCATTTTCTTTTATTCTTAAACTCATGTATTCCAAGCTTGCCACTATATCCCCACATACAGGCGTAACATTAAGCATAATCCGCCGGCGCCGAACCGTCGTGACGCCCGCCATGCCATAAAACCCCAACCCAACGTCTGCCTTGTAGACAACTGGGTCAGCACCAAGTAAAAACCTAATGAGTTCGGAAAAACCCCTCAATTCGCAGCACACGCGCTTGGACCATAAAAATCAGCGCCAAACAAAAACAATCCCTAATGAGTCGGGAGAACCCACCAACCCGCCGCGAACTCGGAAGTCTCGAAATGCCCTACCACTCAACAGAGGGTTGTCCAACGAAACCCATCATTTCTTCAACTTATCACAAAGGACATCCTCCCACCTTGACCTACATGCGCCTAGGGTAAATTGTCTTTAGAAGCACGCGCATTACTCTGCAACAGTTAATAGAGATTCCGGAGTCCGTCTCCGGAACTCGAAACTTCCAAACTACAAACTCCTATTTCCGAACTCCAGCAAGCAGTCAAAAATCAAACTCGAAACTTTCAAACTCTGAGCTCCGAATTCCGAATTCCGCGTCACCGAAGTCATCCAGTTTTTAATAATTATAATAGTGAATATTGTGAAACTTGGTCAGTGAAACCACACCCAATAAAGAGTAAGTTTTTAAAAGTAACAAAATCAAATATCCTTCATCTATACACAAACATCACAACATTTAATTTCCTCATCCGGAAAAACTTGCACTTCTCGTGCTAAAGCACTTGTAGCAGTTTTTCCAAACTCCTTCCTTCCAACCATAAGAGGCGGCTTTGTGAGCTTTCTCGGCGATTGTAGGAAACTTGATATTATAAAGATTTCTTGCTATCTATAAGCCTAGGAATACTTAACAGTCTATCCTATCAATTCTGCTTCTCTCCCCTAGGGAGAAGTATCATTGTTTGCATCAATGCGCCGACGTAACATGAAATATACCATGAAAAATATAATTTGAATATATGTATAAAAATGAGCATACAGATATTTTCTATATGAATAAAAAATTGATTATTTAATTTATAAATCAATGATTCGTAATTTCTTCACAAAATTCCTTTCCACTGCGTGGAGCTTAACTCATAACGCTGTCTCAAGTACAAAGAGTCCCTTACAACCAGTTAGTTTTTTTGCCACTCAGCAAATTTAGTAACACCAGTCCCTGCACGACATTGCATAAGTCAGGAGCGTCAGGACTAGAAAACCGGCTACGCCTTGGATTTAGATTGTGACTGAGCTGAGTCATTGGGCGATCTCTGAAGACCCTTTACTCTTTTTTTCGATGGTGCCTAACCTCCGCTCCAAATGGCTTGAAAACGGCTTCATAGTTGAACAAGCTGTACTTGCTGAAAGAAACCGTGCACCTGACAGTCAGAACTGTCGGAAGTTTCAGCCAGTTGATCAGCTGCTTCAGTTAACTTGTTGAGATTAGTGCCGGCATCTGATCGAGAAAGAAAGTCTGAATAGTTTTATCATCGCAAGAGCCCTGATTTAGGCCACGAGGCCTTTGAAGAATTTTTGTGGGCTTGTCATCCGTTAGAACCTCCCCTTTCGTCGCTCAGTTGGTAAAGGTCAAAATAAAACGTTCTTTTACTATTTTATATATGTTCGCGGGAACAGGTGCTTTTGTAATAATGTCCCTAATAGCTAACATGCCTTTAACGCCTAATGAGACGCAGAGGTGATCTATCTTAGTAGAGTGTACAATGATATTTGCGTTGCGAAACGTTGCTTCTACCTGTATGAACCTGTATGATCAGGATTAGTGTGAATAACTAGAGGAATTTTTGGCGCACGCGTGTACTCAGCATGGACGACTAGAGATATCGAAGCATTGAAATCGACTGCTAAAAGCTGTTGAACCTACCTCTGCAGGGCGGCAATCGTATCGTCACCAACTGACATTTCGTTGCGAGAACTTGGCGTGAACTTGAAGTAAAAAATTGAACTTGGAGTTCAAGTTGAAGTCCAAGGAGATAAGTGTTAAAAACGCAAATGGCACCTCATAATTTAGACCCTACTCGCGTAAGGTATTAAATACTCCTATATGACTCGAAAAAGCGCATAGAGAGTACGTGGAGGACAGACCTCTCCGGTGAAGATTAATTCCACATCTAATTAAATCTTACGCCGCTTGCGTATGACAGGTTGCCTAGTTAGTGCTCGCAGGCACATAAAAAATTATCGCAAATTAAAGATAATCTCGGTTTAATATGCACAAGTTGGAATGTCTCATAGTTAAAATGCAAAATGATATGACCACTAGATTTTATTTATTGTCGCATAAAATTATTTGTGCACGCTTATTCTGATAAAAGTCGAGAAATTTTAAATATAAATAAAAGAACGCAAATCCATTAATTAAAAACGTGTAAAATTTCTGCGGATAAATTAGGCTAAAGATCAAGATGGCTGCCAATTTCTCGAAATATTCAGTCGTTGAGCGCGAATTCCGAGAATTCGAAAAATGAAACTTCCAACACTCTGCCTGGAAGGCTCTAGACTGCCTGCCACGAAGATGACGTCCTGGTCGCGATGACTCACGTGGCTGCTGATGACTGAAAAAAGGCGGTTGCCTTCACGGCTATTCGTCGGCTGGAAGATCTAAGACGAGGAACAGACGGCGATGCGCGGGCCTAGCAGGCACCAGCACGACAGGTCGTTGACGAAAGTGCGGCGTGACCTTCACGGCCAGCCGCACGAAGATGACTGACTGGGCTTGAAAGACGCCAGCGTAATGAAAGATGTAAAGTAGGTGTTATAACCTTCACTGTCAACCGCATAGCGAGGGCGATGATAGCTGGCAGCGAGAGCTTCCGTGGCACTCGACCCGTCGAAATCGCAAAGGACAGACTGTTTCAGACTTCGCAGCACAATTACAAGCACGATTCCAGGAAGCCTTCTTTGTATGCGGGAAAGAATTCTCGCGCTGCCAACTTTCCACATGCTCGACGATGCTATTCCTCCTTGAAGTCGAGGTCACCAATGTGGGAATTATTTTCCCATCTATTCCTTATTCCTCAAAAAGGAATGAGGAAAAAGAGCAAATGAATTCTTATTGAGTCAGAGGAGACTTTATTTCCGTGAAAAAGCGACGTGAGTGCACGTCTACATACTCTGAGTTCTAAGCAACGACTGCCGTTCACAGGCGAGAGAGAGAGAGAGAGAGAGAGAGAGAGAGAGAGATATTTGTTTATTTGCATATAAATACAAAATAGATTGTTACAATGTACATATGGTTGTAAGGCAGTCTTCATTTTACGCTAATCTATATAATTATTGCACTTAGTTACTATCTATGATATCACAGCATAAGTTAAAAATTTTAATACAAAAAAATCAGTAAATACAAAATCAGTCTTCAAAATATTTAACAAGTAATATCACAGAGCGTCTTATCTTAAAATAGAAACAAATAAGGTAAATCAAGCGGTCTATATCTATCGGTCCATTGTATTCTAAAATTAAAACATTCACTCATTGCCCACATGCACCCACTCATGCCAATAAATACACTCACACAAGTAAAAACGATGTGCAGGGGACAAAACAAAATAAATTAACATTACGAAAACCCATCCGTTTGTTCCCTGTGTGGGTGAAGTCTATTATATATTTGGTACCCTAAGATAACAGGCTTCGTCTCTGGAAGACTAGGAATCGAGCTCGATGAGGTGTTTAAGGATCGCCGTCTTAAATCCGCGCAAAGATGGAAGGTTGCGCAGATTAAACGGAAGAGAGTTCTAATAGCGCGCACATTGAACCTGGAAAGATCTCATACCAGTTTCCGTGCGCACTCTTGGCACCGAGAGTTCTTGTGCATCACCCCTGCTAGTGCATCTGGGCTGGTGTTTATGAAAAAAAGCCGCTAAATAAGTTGGTTCATTCAGTCGAAGGGTTTTATATATAAGGATGGCGGTAAAATACATCCTTCGATTGTCAACACGCAACCAGTCCATCTGCTTTCTATAGGAGGTGATGTGCTCATCCCTCCTAACACCATATATAAATCGCACACATGTGTTCTCTGTAACCTAATTCTTTGCTCGTCGGACGCGTCAAGACACACCATAGTGCAGTAATCAAGATGGGGTAAGACTAGAGCTTCAACCAGCCTTCTACGAAAGGCCTCGGTGGTACATGCCCTTATAAACCGCAGGCTGTAGAGAGGGAGAGAGGAAGAGAGGAAGGGAGGGAGGGATAGAGGAATAGATAGATAGATGTAAGTTTATATGTAATCGTTTACAAAATGTACATGTTTATACAATATTGATTTCTCTTTAGATTATACATTTCTTGGAAAGATCTCATTCCTGTCTCCGTGCACACCTTTAGTATTGAAAGTTCCTGGGCAACACCCCTGCTAGTGCTCCTAGGCTGATGCCTACTGAAAAAAGCTGCGAAATACTAAGGTTCATGTAGTCGAAGGATTTTATACATAATTATTGCAGCAAAATAATTCCTTCGACTATTAACACGCAACCAACCCAGCTGCTTTCTATAGGGGGTGATGTGCTCGTCCCTCCTAACACCATAGATGTATCTCACGCATGTACTACTTAGTCTCTGTAACCGTATTTTCTGCTTGTCGGACGCATCAAGCAACACTACAGCGCAATAGTCTAGATGGGGTACGACTAAGGCTCCAACTAATCTTCTGCGTAAAGTCTCGCTGGTACACCTTATAAACCGCAGATTGTAAAGGGCTTTATTTACTTTTTTAGTTAAACAATCGACCTGCGGTTTCCACGTTAATTTACTATCTAATGTAACACCGAGACTCACGACGGCGTCGGAAAAAGGCACAAGCGCCCCTCCCCCCAAGTCAACACATGGCAAACCCTTTTCCTTTAAATCATTAACATATTTTCTTGAACCGAACATTATAGCTTTGGTCTTGCCAGTATTGAGTCGAACAGGCGAGCGCTACCGCCCACGTTGTCACTAGCCGCGCCGCATCAGACAGGCGATCTATTCCCTCCAGAATTTCATCTGCAGGAGTCTGCAGATAAACCTGGAGGTCAGCGGCATATAGTATATGCCTGACGGCCCGACGAGCAAATAGATCTTTAAGGTCATTGATGTAGAGACTGAAGAGCAGAGGACCGAGGACCGACCCCTGTGGCACACCCAAATTTGTTTCAACCCATGAAGAACAACCATTTTTTGGTAACACGCGTTGAGTACGGCCCTGTAAATACGATTTAATCCACAGGAGTGCGGATCTCGAGAACCCGAGATCGCGTAATCTGCTTAACAGCCTCGAAGGAGAGATGGTATCGAAAGCCTTAGTGAAATCGAAAAACACCAGCAAGGTTACCATTCTCCTAGACGTATGTCATCAGTCAGTTTAAGCAGGGCTGTCTGAGTACTGTGATGCTGTCGGAACCCTGCTTGTAAAGGATCGAGAATGCTGTTTGCAGTGAGATACTCTGAGATTTGGAAGTGTACAATCTTCTCGAGTACCTTAGAGAGAAAGCACAGTAGGGCAATAGGACGAAAATCCGAGGTTGATGACGGTGATGCAATCTTTTTTAAGACATCCAACTGCGCTCTCTTCCAAGCACTCGGAAAGACTCCCTGAGCGGAGGAATTGAATAAACGAACTATATAATTCCCCAACACTGGCAGAGACTTAACTACTACACTTGGCGGTATGTCGTCCACACCCCTGACCTTTGATGAAAAATAGGAAATAGCGAGAACTACATCAGCAAAATTAATTGGCTTGAAACCCATTTTCAGAAGCAGAAAAAATAATGTCCATCACATCCTCAATATCTTTAATGCGACCGACACACCTGCAAAGTGAGAGTGAAGCTAGTCCTGGGTAAAACCGTGTAACTCCTCCTTGCTCTTCGGCAAGGGGCCGAGGTTACGCATCTCCTTCTAGATATCCTTATTATGATCAAGAGCATCAGATAATTGATTACTTAAATAGGAGGTGCACTCTTGATCCATACGCATCTCGACCTCATTGGGAAGACGAAGAAACTCATCTAGCAAGACAGCACTCCCGGTCCTTTTATATCGTCGATGCGTAGCATTTCGTTTGTTCATGAAGAGCTGAAGCTCGGTCCCAATGCATGGTGTTTTTTTCTTACGTGGAATAACAGTTTTTTAAGGCGCTAAGTCATTAATAGCTTCCAATAGATTCGAACTGAGACTATCAAGCGCCTCATCTAAGTTAAAGTCTGAGTCCGGTGGGTTAAATAACGACCAGTCGCAGCGACAAAGCAATTCATTCAGAGGGTGGGAGGGAGGGAGAGAGAGTCGGGGTGGAGAAGGGGGAGGGAGAGAAAACTGAACGTCTCTTTAGGAGGAGACACGACATGAATATCAGTGGTAGCATCAATGATATTGTGCCTGCTACGAAAAGGCGCCAGACTATTCCCACAGTCGAGTATCGTGTCGTTATCGCCTACAAGCATTACGCTGATCCATGTATGAGATGTACCGGTATGATGCGTTGGGCCGTGCTGAATGATCTTAACTGAGAGCTCGTCAGAGATAGATAGATAGATAGATAGATAATATTTATGGGGGCCGGGAGGTATGACCTCATTTGCTTAAGCAAAATAACAAAAATAAAAATTTAACAATTCAAAATAAAATAAAATAATAGTAATAAATAAATATAAAAGTAAAATAAAATAAAGCATTTTTATGTTTGATTAGAATAATTTAGAGTGAGTTTAATGAAAGTGAATTTAATTAAGAAATTTGCGTCTTAGCGCTCTTGAAGTATAGTCTACGTGATGAGTGATGAATGATGAAAAGCAGCCTGCTTCGGGTGGTGCTCTCTATGGTGTCGTGTCGTGGAGCCCCTCTGTGATGATCCTAAGCCTCCAGTCGGCCTTATCTCGCTGTAGCAGCTCGTCATGGAGGTTGGCCTTATACCTTGAGTAGTTGAGTGGACTGAAGGGCGGCGGTGTGTGGTCATTGATGATGTTGGAGGCCGTGATGGTGAATGACCGTCGCCAAGCTTCAGTCCTGGGAGTTGCATAACAGAGAACCCTAGAAGGGAGCCGACTGGAGGAGCGAGCATGTACGTCAACATCCATACGCCGGAAGTTGACGGCCAAGTAGGCTGGGTTGCGATGCGCCAAGATGTTGAACGCCAGAGACCCTATGAAGAGTTCTCGGCGTCTGGCGGCAGAGAGCCCAAGCTAATGCGATGCGGGGTGACATGTCCAAAACGAGGGATATTGCCACACACGAAGCACACAAACGCATTAAGTGCTCGCTGAATCTTGGTGTTGCGAGTTTTGTCTAGATCATTATAGACAGCACAAGCAAAATCGAAATGGGGAAAAACCAGACTCTCAACTAGACCTTTTTTTAAAGTAAAAGAAAGGGAATGGCGGTAGTGCCTTAGGGAGCGCAGTGTGCCGAAGACACGACCTACGATTTGATTGACATGGGGAGCCCAGTTGAGAGTGGGGATGATGAGGACACCAAGATTCTTTACTAGGGAAGCGTATGGGATGGGAACCCCGAGAATAGTAACTTTGGGGATGCTGTTAAGGTCGATACGAGAGATAAAGCACTCGCTGCCTAGAAGCATCACCTTAGTCTTCCCGAGGTTCAGAGAAAGGCCATTTTCAGCAGCCCAGGCGGCCACTGCT
>UELU01143201.1:25862-146422 GCA_900490025.1 Megastigmus dorsalis | reverse complement strand
CACACACACACACACACACACAAACACACAGACACGAAAAAAAATTTCTCTAAACTAATCAATTTTTGTTCCAAAAGTCTTAAAAAGTATTTTTTGAAAAAAATTTTTTTTGGAAGAAAGAAGATCAATAACAGTTTTAACAATCAAACATTATTTGGGTGGTTTTTCCTTAATATTAAAAGTTTGATAAGTTTTTTTCAAGATATTTTGTATACATTTTACGTAAAACTGTTCAAAACTGATTACATTTTTGAGTAGATTGTAGATTAATTGAGATGATTTACTCATTCAATTGCATATTGTATGCATGGTGTAATACAATATTGCAAATATTGAGACTGTAAAAAAAGCTAACTGTTAAAGCATTTAGAAACGGTTTTTTATATATATTATGTCTACACAAATAATTATTGTTCCACAATTATACATGTTTTTTTCTGATGTAAGATTTTTTTAAAACATTTTGTGATTTTTTCAAATGGTAATGTCAATTTAGTTGTGTACATAATTTTATTTCATTTTTATTTTGTTTTATATCTAACGGCAACTTTAACTAAGATTATAAATATAAAATAATAAATTAGAAAAGCTTTTTTTTGCATAGAATACCCATCTATTATATTAGTCAGATTCAGATTCCTCAACAGATCGAATACTCACAATATTGCAATCTAGGTAAAAGTTCTCTTAACTCATTGTTAAAGTGAACCTAACTTTTGTTTGATTTAATTTACAAAGAGCTCTTTAATTTCTACTCGTTGTTTTATCAGATCAATACTGGTAAAAGAGGAACCAGTCGGCGTAAGGTATCCTTTGAACGAATGGAGTTAAGCATATAGATGTATTACCTACCGACGGCTCAGCCTCCTAAATCGATTATGAAGCATGTTTCTTTTTAATTAATATAAAATTTTCTGTGCTTTGTATTTATAAAACGCAAGTTGGTGTTTTAGAAAGCGCAAATTTTTGCATTTCCTCTTTTTGAAAAACTAAATTGCTTCTTAAAACTAATTTTTTTATAAGTAATTAACTTTTTATAACTTCTAGGAGGTGTAACTCACGAAATGTAGATGATTTTCATTCCTAATGCATAGATTGACTTACATTAAGTATGTCTAATAAAGAAAAATCTTTTCCAAAATTTTTATGGTTTTCAATAAATGATATTTGAACATTATAGATACATTATTAGACCACAAACCAGTTAAATTTTTATTATTTAAATGAACCGCTGCTTAAGTGATAGCTGATAACCGCTACTGAAATAAAATACAGTACAGGTGTTTCTATAATTTACTTACTTACTTATATGATTTTTATTGGCTGTTTGAAATACATATATATAGCCGCAGTACGAAACTGTTCCTATAACGAAATTTAGTAAAGTATTGCGCCATCTTTCGCGCATCCATCATACCTCGACCCTGTGCATGAACTACTATTACCGACCTCCAGTTCCAGCGCGGCAGCGTGCTTCCAGAATCTCGTGCAGCAAGTCTTTACAATGTAATGGCATACCACCGATGGCCCAGATATTTACTTCCGTCACCAGGGGGCTAATAGCCCAGTTTTACAAGCGAAATTATCTTTCGTAATTTATTAAAAAATAATCCACACTTTAGCGCTACTTTTGACACTACTAATTACAAAGTCAATGCAAATGGCATCCGCAACAATTTTTTCTCCGCGTCCCAGCGTCGCGTATCAATGACAAAATAATTGTTTCCCCGCGTCCCACTTTCTCTCGCAAGTGGTTGGAACTGACTACGATTCGTATATAAGGCAGTCGATCCCCTGTAACAGACAAGGTGGTCCGATGCTACTCAGCGGCAGCTTCATGAGGGTCGTTCCAGAGAGCCGACTTTTCAACCCCGACGTCGAGGAAAGAGATGAGTATTGCGGAAAGCGCGGATCATTGGTGGTGGAGCCGTCAGCGGACCGGACAGTGACTGCATACAGCTTCGTCGTTACGGTGTACGTGAAAATGCCTCTCGGCGCAGTGGTTTGGTGCGGCCCCGCCGAAGGTGCGAATCGGTCTCAACATGAGACAGCTGAAAAGCCCAACGCGGGCAAATCTCGATGTCAAAGGGTCTAAGCGGGTTTTTCTTGGGTCAGCCCCCCCTTCTGATGAAATGTGGATGGTGGTTCCTTCTCCTCTCAAAGCCTCTCTCCGACTAGGAGAGAGAACGTCAATGTGTCACACGAGTGCGAGTTGTATGGGCAGCATAAGGGAAGCAAGGCGAAACACCGGTACCGTGGCCAAGATGCTACTCCTCGAGTAATTAGACGTTGGGGAAGAAGAGAAAGCTCGGGACGAACCGAGCGGAGTTTCGGAACTCAAAACTCCGTAGGCTGTAGTAGCGACTACGACCACCTTTTTGCCATTATTAAAAAATTAAACTTTTTTGTTTAAATTCAAAACTCGGAGTTGGCAAGCTTTATCTCTAGTTACGAATATTCTTTTATACGGGCAGAACATATTCTGCTCTCCCATACGATTGCCGATTATAAAACCGTACTAATTACCTAATTAAACAATCAAACTAGTTAGTCAATTGAAATTTATATGGTTGAAGAGTTAAGAAATGTTTTATTAAATTTTTTTTTGTTATAAAGTGGTGTATAATATCAAACTTATCATATTTAACAATACATATTTAACAATATAACATTAAAATAATAGAACATGAATATTAACACATCTTGTAAATTTGTTATTATTTTATTCCAATTCTTAAAATACTTTCTGTACTCACTCTGTATTTGGAAAAACATTGCACTTTTCGATAAACAATATTTTTATTCATAATAATTGATAAAAGAATAAATAAAATTATAAAAAATTAATTTTTGAGAGAAATGCAATCTCTCGTAATGAGTGCAGTTTAACTATGTCCTTATTAGTTATTCAGACGAGATTCGGGAGAATACATTATGAAAGTCTTAGATGGGAGGAACATATGTCTGTTAGATTTCCGAAACGTCGTAAAGATGAATTAGGAATAAATACTAATCTACACTTAGTTTATGAGTGACCAATATCTTATCCTTACATAGTGAATATCTGCTTTGCTAAAGATAATATCTTAACATTTTCATAAAATATGTACATTATATTGATTTGATAGTTTATTAAAAATTTGAAATGAGCAGATCCTTGATATTAAAATTATTAAATACATTGTATGAAAAATGATAAAATAATGTGAATTGATCTTACCAAAGTCAAAAAATATACAGAAGTTCTTTTGGCCAAGGGTTTAGTATTTTTCTCCGTAGATTATTAGAATTAAATTATTAAATTTGAATTAATGTTTTTTCTTTTAAATTACGAGTTCCATTTTATAGAAAGAATATGCAGTTATGTATTAATAATAAAATACAATTATTTAATAAACTTAAACGTAATAAAATAACACATGTTTGAATAAAAAGGTTTTTTATTCTTTCTTATCAGTCTTTTCTTCGTTAATATACTTGAAATAGTTACATGCGGATATTACTTACAATTTTTATGATTATACACATTAGTCGATTTCACAGACATAACTTTCTTAAATAAGTTTGCGCTTAAATAGTAAATTTGTATTATATTCCGAAACAATATAATGATGCATTTCATCAATGCATTAGTCCTGCTGTTTGTCATTACAAGGACAAAATAATATATATATATATAAATGGTACAGTAACATATTAGTTAGAATTTTATTTTTTGAAATTCATTCGCCGTTCCGCAGTAACATTTACATCCTAATAAAAATTAGATTAATAAAATTTGTTTACCCAAATTTTTTAAGTTTGGCTTATACACAGACTGGAACATTGTAATTTTATTTATTGTCTTATAAAAGCATGGTTATTAACCATGTATGTAATAGTTTTATTAAAACCAAACTTAAAAAACTTACGAAAATATTAAAATTAAGCTAATAGAAATCATGCATTTTTAAAAATTAATTCAGCACCCAGCTACAATCGACACATCAATAATAATCGATTTACTGTAATATATAATATTAAGACCATGCATCATGTACTTATCATGAGATAAAACATGTCATTAGTTTTTTTGTTAATTTTTCATGTATTTAAAAATGATTTGAAAATTATCTTTCATCGTCTAAGCAATAGAATTGTGTCAGCATGCAATTTTGTCAACATAAAATTGACATACATAAACGCATTTCTCTTTTTCTTTTTTATATAAATCACCGTATAATTGAATACACGGGAAAAAAGTTAAGTGAAGTCTATTTTAAATACATTTATTTTACCTATTTAAGTAACAGAAATTGCATTTAAAATAATCTTTTCTTAAATAATCAGAGATATACTACACACTTACTATACACTTTTTATGTCGAGTATAAAAATAAATATATGTGCACCTATATTTATAAATATTGCTATAGTTTTAGAAAGACTTTTAGCTAAAAACGCGTTTTAATGATTTTGAGAAAAATATTCTCGATTCTACTTTTCTTGGAGCATATATTCTGATTCTCGTTTCTACGGTACTTGCTTCAAAGTTTTTGAAGAACTGGTGAGCAATATTCATTTGGTAGTAAATTAACTTGTGCATTGATACAATGACAAGGTAAAAATTGTAATAAATAATTCATTTTTTAAAATTAAAAAAAATTTTCGCTCCCAAGTAAAAGTTCATTGCAAATATTTCAGTTTAAAATACTTAAGCTGGATATAAAAAAAATATATCCAAAAACGCGAACCTGCAGCCCATTACCGGTTCTAGAAATAATTACTAAGCGAAAAACATACAGTGTCAAACATCATAAAAAAATAGGTGTTTGAAAAAATGCGCACATCGCTTATTCGTCATTGTGTATAAAAGATTATTTTCTTAGCTGACCGGCTGCCGCTTGATGATTTAGCTAAATAAAGACGAAATTATAAAGTCGCCAAACGTGATTTCGGGATTCTGCTCATATTCTAAGCTATCATTATATTGGAATCCACAGAGATTACAAGTAGCCTGAAAATGAGAAATGTAATATTACTTTCTTTGCAATAACTTAATATAGACATTTGAAATTGAAGCGTTCTTAGGAAGATGGATACGTATTCTATATAATTTCTATATGCGATGCGCCCTTCTTCCTAAGAACGCTTCAATCTAGTATAAAACACTAATATTTTGCAAATGCATTTGGGCGGCTTTTTTAAACTTTGATTGTATTAAAACTTGTATTGGAATACAAATAAATTCATCAAGTTAAAAATAATACCGAAGCATTTTAACTGCACATTTATTATTTGATTATATCTATTTGACTTACGTTAAGATGCCGCGCTTCCGGCACTTTGGGATTGCCATCATAATAAATGTTCTTGCAATTCTTATTTTTACCATTATCGGCCTTGTCGTCTGTCGTTTCATCAGAATTGTTAAATGGTGAAACTAATTGCGTGCTGTGTGGTCTGATATTCTCCCCCAGATTTAGAATATTGCTTAAATTATACTTTATACTAGGTTCTTCTATCCTATATTCATGTCGTTGCACCTCTTGTATGTTTGGCTAAAAATAATGAATGCTTATAAATATATCTAGTGAAATTCGCAATATGTTGTTGATAAAATTTGAGCAAAGCCATAAAAAAAGTAACTAAATTTGTAAAAGTTTGTTAATATTTATAATTAATTAAATTAATGTTTCTATTGGCTTTATATCATTCGATTTTTTATCATAATTTACTGTAAGATATTTTACTTGTTTACAATTACAATTATTTTTTTCAAGTATTATTTCAAATGACCTATGAAACTAAAGTCTTAAGAAAGAAATTTTTCAAATGCATTGTTATTATCTTTATTAAAATGAAAAAAATTCGATTACAAAGATTACTTAATTCGTTTACTAGCCGTACTTCAGTTTCCCCATCCTCTCCCGTTGTTATGTTTACCTTTTCAGATGTTTCCTATGTTTACGTCTCGAACTTACTCTGTCGCATTAAAATCTAATACACTTGCTTTTAAATTGAAACAGTAACGTTAATTTTAATTGCACTGATTTTAATATTACTCTCTACCCGTTACAAAACTTTGAAATAGTAAACTAATGTTCGCGAGGAACGGAGCGATGTTTTAATGATAAAAGCTGGAGTAAGTATTTTAACTTATAGTCATCTCTTACCTCTATATTTAATGTCCGTATATTGTTGTCCGGCATATTCTGAGGCGTGTATATCCTCATCGACCCCGTATCGTTGCTCATAGGATTTCTCTGAGGGGAGTAAGTCGGTGGCGGGGGCCTCGCGTAACTCTCGACATTCGGCCAAACAGTGGAATTGCCGGAGCCGCTGGAGTTTACCTGGGGGGTGTAGGTCCATTGCGCGGACATGATGTAATCTTCGGTGTGCGTCGAGCCCGCGAGACTACCGAAGCCGCTGGAGTCGCTTGTGGGCGATGTGGATATTATTTCTTTAAGAATTGTCGCAGTACTGTTGCGAAAAATAACGGCGATTATGTTGTAAAACTCTTCGGGATTTATGTCCGGGGTCTCGAGTATTGCCAATGATAGGACCGACATTATAATCACTTCTATTTTCTTGCGGTACAAACGTAATCGGAATTAATATTTTTTCTATTCATCAGATTTATCTAATATTCATATCATTTTGAATAGTCGCATAAGAGTTATTTATTTTACTCGCTTTTAAACGAATGATTTTAATTTACTAACTTTATTCTTAATTTTGCGTTATTTTATTAATACTTATTACTAATAATGATTGGCAATCGGCAAAATTCAAAAAAATTAGACTGAGATAAATCAAATTATGTAGTTTAAGTTTAAACGAAATAAAGCATTGGCGACCGTTACACATTTCAGAAGCGTGATTTCAAAATAAACACAAATCATTTAAGACTATACCCAAATACTATTCTTATTATTTATATACAACTGTTATTTTTGTATAAAATTTCAAAAAACATTATGATATACGAATGAAAAATGTGCAAGTAATTAACGGAGGAGACAATACCTGTCTTTTACGGCTTGTAGTCGTGAAAAGGACACCAAAATGTGTCCTCTGTTTGGCCGCGAACTTACACGCAAGGCGACTTGTCGTCGACTGTCTTAGCACCACTAATAAGGACTCCAAAACTTTTCGAGCAATGATAAAACCAATCAACAGCGCCATGTCGTGCAAAATCACAACAATTGCTTATAGTTTCGATTTCGGTGTCAATAAGTGATCGGTTTCAAATGGGACTAAGTTACTATATTCTTGAATCGAAGGGAGCGATTGCTTTCTTTTTTCTTTTTTTTTTACTAAATTCGTTTTACTGAATTATAAAGTATTATTAAACAAATATTGCATAAATTTTATTTTCATTTAATAAAAGTAATAATTGATAAATATTATGTACAGACATAAATCAAGAATTCCATTACCAATGTATTAATCAATAGATGCTTTTTAGATTTTGATTCATTTACGATTTTTATGAAATTTTAAATGTCTGAAACAATAATGTGATCGGAATATAATTTAAGGGTATCTTAAATTTTAGTATCGTGTTCCGAATGACGAGTGGTTTTATCATTCATTTACGCAAAAAAAAATAACCTACTGCGCGTGATGTTCGAACATCAGCTCTATAGATAATACATAAATAAGAATTATGTCTACATCAGCCGCTAGGTGGTGGAGCTCTTACATTTAACAACGATTAGTCATTGTAATCTTTCATTATTAAAAACCAACATTTATTCTTTATTCAATATGTAGTAAAATACTAAGGGGAACACAAGAGGCAGACAATGTAAAAATTTTACAAGAAAAAGAATTAATCTGAACGGCGAAATCCTCATTTGTTCGATCTCACGCTGCATTCTCGCGAGCGGCAAGAATCGTCGCCGATTCATATATAAGGCGGTACAACCGATGCTACGCTCAGGTGGTCCGATGCTTCTCAGCGACAAAACTCTGCAACGCCCCGCGTTCTCGATCAATCCTAACATCGGACGGCGTGTTTCCGAAAGATGTGGATAGCGGGTTAGTCTTCTAAGCGCTGGTGCGATCGCCGCGGCTTCCTGCTACGACGCTACACACAACAATACTCGTCTTGAGTCTCTTCTAGAAGTCGACTGATAAACCATAGTGCACACAGGGTTCGCCTCCACCCTACGCCTGGTAAACAAAGTCACACAGAACTTGCCAAGATCGAATGGCTGTACGCGCGTGCAGGGCGATTCTCGCACTCCAGCCGACACCCCACTGGAATTCCGGTCTTCGTCGAGTAGATCATAGCCGAAAGATTGCAGGTGGAAAGAGAACGCGGGGCTGAGCGGAGTTTCGGAAGTCAAACTCCGATGGCTGAAGTAGCGACTAAGACCGCACTTTTTGCAATTTTTAAAATAGAATGTTTTTTTATTTAGATGTGTATAACTTGTAACGTGGATTCGTGTGAGTACATTTACCGACATAATATGTAATTTCGTAATACTAATTCGTATAATAATTAAGTATAAATAATTCTTAGAGGTTGATTGGATAAAAATAAATACAGCTTACTAATACCAAAATATAAATCTGATGTATTTAAATTAAATTGTGCAATAGTGTATGTAAGGTTGTATATAGGTAATGGACAAAAGTCGTCTAACCGTGCGTGTTTAGTTTCAGCTGTGAGAGGGAGAAACGAGGAGCTTTTCTGATACTTATAAATTTTGAAGCTATAAGGAATTATTTATAAATAAATAATAAATTTATTATATTATGAAAATAGAAATAAATAAATTATATTATATGCTAAAAGGAATCCCCATCTTTTAGGACATGCTTCGACATGCTTACATTTATACTTACGCAATACACAAGTCTTTCAAAAATATTGTAAGAACAGATTGTCTACTCTTGCATAAATTAATTATTAGTTAAACTTTAAATTAATATATTCCATTTATCCTGACGCTAGACTTTCTGCTGGAATTTTGACCACTGATCAATAATTTTATAATGCATAGATACTCTAAAATTAAAAAAAAATTAATTATATTGATTACTACTATAATACCGTAAAGGCAATAACTAAATAAAATGTGAAATGTGTATACAAATACTTTATAGTAAATATTAATTGTAATAGACCTTTTTATGACATTCTAATCTTCATGGAGAAAAAAGAATTAGTCAACATGCAAAAAAGCATTATATATTTTTATAACTTAATATTAATTCCTGTATATGAAATTTTATTTCTTCAAGTACCATACATTAAATCAAAAAAATTTGTAGGTACTTATTCCTTGAAGTAAAATTAATTGTTTACATATAGTAGAGTTTTATTAATTTTTAATGAACTTATCAAGATAAAACAAAATTATTTTCTAAATTAATAGTCAATTCGATTTCGATATGGTAATAAGAAAAATTTATGAAAGACTTCGATGTTTTAGAGTAATGGTTAAGTTTATCAATAAATCATAAATATATTTAGTAACTTTATTCCTGCTTCAATTTATATTAAAAAAAAGCTGATTTAATTCTAGTCTATTTCATTTAATTTTTTCACTTTAAGTCAAAACCATCTATCTACAGCTATTTTTACTTGTGCTCTTAATTAACTGAATTCACTGTGTCTGTTATCTTTTCAATTATTTAACTCTCTCACGCGACGAAAAACATTAACATAACAATTCTATGTAATAAAAAGAGTATACCGTCGAGAGTGAATCAACTGTATAGGCCTTTGATGCTAATACACTCTTCATTCTGCAAAAGCACGCATTAGCTCCATCTGGTGTAGGGAGCGAGCACACCGCGGCTTCCACCACCTACGCAGTTATCGACTACTCGACAACCACCCCCGACGCCTGCTCGATTCACCCTCCGCTAGGCGGCTACCCTCCACTTCCAAAGCAAAAATTCGATATTCTGATTTTTTTTAAAAATACACCAAATCTCCCGAGCTATTTCAAAATTGACCACTCTGCGGAAAAAACAAATTGGCATCGATTCGAATTTTTTCAGAAAGATCAGATCGTTGGCCTTCCCCGAAATCCCAATGTTTCGAGGGTCCGAGCGATTCTCGCGTGCGGTCAGAGATCCGCAACGTTAGTATATAAGAGCGCGGCGGTGCAGAGCAAGCACAGGTGGTCCGATGCTACTCAAGCCGCTTCAGGAGGGTCGCGCAGTCTCGCCGAACCCGCTGACACGCCAGGACGCCCGTCGAAAGAGGAGGGTGGTGGACCCGGTGCGTGCGATGCCGCTGCGGCGTCTATATCCAGAGAATATTCGCGCTCCATGGCCGCGCAAACGCTGGGCTGGACAACCGCGGGTGGGGAGTGCTGGTGTGGCTCTCAACGCAACCCGAGGCCTATAATCCTGCTGTACATCATCGAGCCGTTCGTTCCTCCTCCTTTCCTCCTACAGCTGATCCGGTACTATATACGGGAGAAGTCTGCCGGCCCCATGATTACAGTTGGGCGATGGCGCTGACTTTCAGAATCCGGACTGCTGTATAATATATATATATATGGATATATCTTCTGTGTATGTGTGTGCGTGTCTCTTTCCATCGCTATATAATATATATATATGTGTGTGCTCGCAAGCGGATGACGACGTTGCGCTACGATAACGTGTTTGTAAGAGCCAATGAAACGTTGTGCGCGGTGTGCAACATGACATTGCATTGCTGACGTACGACTGGCGCGCATCCGATGAGACGCCGGTCGAGGGGTTCAAATGGCGATTATACGTACGAAATTGTGGTGCAGCTCCGCGAGCGAGATGCTATAATTCCAACCAAAAATTCCAGTGAAATATATAATACCGGCTAGATGGTCCGCGCCTTGGATTGTTGAACTCATCATCCGAGCCCCCGTGATTTCCCCCCCTCGCTCGATTAAACGGCGCTTGGCAGTGAAGAAGCGAGGCTGACCCGAATGAAGTTCGGAGCTAGACACCTCGAGGGTTGTAGTAGCGACTTCGACCACCTATTTTGACTCTATCGGAAATTTCTTTTGAGATTTTAAAATTTTATGTTTTAATTACTTAAATCCTTTCTGCGTCAATTCAACTTTAAAATATAAAATGCTTTACATAAATTAGAACAGGGGAGAAAAGACGAATGCGGTACACCCAATTCGTAGTATAGAAATCTCTGCTAATTTATATGCAATATTGAAACTAAAAGTCTGAAACAATATTTCAATATCTTGTCTACAGTAAATATCTTACAATTTTTTTAAATATAAATAGGTACTTATTTTTTTCAATTTTGAGTTTTTCTAAGTAAACTCTGAAACCTCACTCTGAACTGAAACAATATGGTGCGTCACAGTGAACAGTAATAAATGTAGATTTAAAGCCTTAAATCTATCTTGAGAATAATAAATACAAAATGCAAAATATACAAATGAGGTTATATATGATTTTGTTTGAATTTTCAAAATTTTAACACAGTATTCTTATAAGGCCAAATAGTAATCTCTTTTTATTGCCTTTCGTACTAAATAAATAGTAAATAAGTAAGATAATAAGTTGGGAGTACTTTTTAATTTTTAGTTTTTGTTATTAAAATTTAGTTCTTCTTTATTTTTACACCAGACTCACTGCAGGTGACTATGTTTATAAATTAATATAAATTTTTGTAAAAATATAAAGTGGGATTGTTTAGATATTTAATCGAAGTTATATGTGCATATAAATAGCTTACTCCAATTCGGCAGAAAACATTTAATAAATAATATTTTTATACGTCATAAATTCTTTAGTTGCAAGTGGCTACAAACTTATCTTGATTATTTCAATTAATTTTGAAATATAATTCTTATTAAATCAAACAGTGTATGAATAACAAAATTTAAATTTCATATTTCAGTTTAGTTGTCTTTTATTTTAAATGTCCTATAGTAGGCAGATATAAACACATGCGCGAGTTGTTGTCTGTGTATTGATTATTCTATATTTGCTGAAAGTATTTTAGTGAGAAATAGTTTATCTATAATATAGGAATGTTTATAGTTTCAGGTACTTATAGACTTATATTTATCTATGACTCATATAAACGTAAATTTACATTCAGCTCAAGATTGCAATTCTTTATTTTTATTGTACAGAGAATATATTATATTGACTGTCGGCAAGCAACAGACAGAAGATAACTACTAAGGTAGTAACTGTCGGTCGGTAACTTACCGACGTTTACGGTACGAGTGATGGTATAACGCCAAGGATAAACTTCTACATGTTTCAGTTGCAGTACGTCAGATGGCGTAGTTCAAAATATATAAATATACCTTCAGTGAAGCTATTGGTTTTCTAAAATAATCCCTATTTCATTGGAAGGTAAAGTCCATAATAAGATGCATTTACCAAAAATAATAATTTATTAATTTACAATATTATCATACAAATTTTAGTACAATTATATTGATTCTTTTATTTCTTCCTACATGTAAAATGACTAATCTTTAACTACTTATGAAAATGACATTGATTAAATACTAACAATGCTAATTTTCAATAGGGATTTTCCTGTGGAAATAAATACACAAATTCTTATAATATTTTTTGCTTATACGAGAAATTATATAATAATAATGTTCATCAATCATAAAAGTTTTTAATGCATGCAAATTAATTGATGGTAGAGTGCGTCAAAAATTGAATTTTGCATTTTATCATTTAGTAAGTAATTTTTGATTGATTCTTATTTTGATTTGATCTCACAGTTAACTATTTTGAGGAATTATTATACACTGATCAAGGAATTATTGTGGGAAATCTTATCTCGTTATAAATACGAGTTTCAATTTTGTAAAATCTTCTAATATTCATTTTAAAAATAATCTTGAAATTACTTGGTGTTTAACATATTTTGATAGCATCTTCATCACAATTTTAAATAATATATGTCACATATCAAATTAATCAAATGAAACATTGATCAAATGAAAATGAAACACGATTTGTATTCAAATATTTTATTAAATATAAATGCTATGAAGAACTGTCTTTCATGAACCATGAAACATCATCTTTCCAAAAGCGGACTTTTTAATAGCGCGAACACAACAACTAACCAACTAAACCATTCTTGATGATACCAGACGCTACTGATAAATAATGCGTAGAATCATAAATCATTAATTTTCAATCCTATACAGCGAAAAGCATAAGCCATAATAGCATCGAATCATTAAAAGGAGAAGCTACGTAATCGGCTAGTCGCCCTTGCCAAGCCTATACCTCTCAAAAGCAATCGAACATCCAAAAAAGAAATTCAAATTCACAGCTGCACGTATACATCTTTCAATTATTACCCACCCATCCTCGCACACATAATACCCTCGAATCGCGAACTATCCACTCACGAGAGAGAGAGAGACGCGATTGCACGCAGCAGCGCAAGTCTTTTTCGGGATATATCTCCCGCGCGGCACTCGTCATTATCAGCCTCTCAAAAATTCACCCTCTCCCACCCTCCCTGTTTTTTCCTCTCTTTCACTCCATCCATCAGCAGTAGCAGTAGCAGCAGCACAGGCAGCAGCGAAAAACAGAGACGGAAAATTTAGCGATTCGCGCCGCACACACACGCGCGCACACGGAGCGAGCGAGAGAGAGAGAGAGAGAGAGCTTTCGGTCCTCTCTCGTCGCAATCCCATCGGCTGGTGCACGAGAGCCCTAGCAACGCACATGCGCCCTTCCACCCTCTCTATCCCTCTCGCTCGCTCGCGGGCGGTCGCGGGGATTGGCCCGGAGTAACACCCCCTCATAATGGGTTCACCCGTCCGCGCGCCAGAGAGAGAGAGAGACAGACAGAGAAAGAGAGACGGAGAGAGGAGGTAGCTAGCCCCGACGCCGACGCGCTCGGAAGAGAGCCTCGGGGGCTGCTGCTGCTGCTGCTGCTGCTGCCGCCGCTGATGCTGGCGTGGGCGAGGGTTGTGGAGTCTCCGTGTACGTGTGTGTGTGTGTGTGTGGGAGAGAGAGAGAGAGAACGAGACCAACGGAAGCCATATTGATTTCCCTATGTTTCCCCGTGTTGTTACTATAGCGCCCGGCGAGCTTGCTTCGTGCGGAGAGTGAGAGAAGGATGAGGTCGTCGTCGCTGCTGCTGCTGCTGCTGCTTCTCTCGCTCTTTTTATCTCGTTCGACCCGACTTCGCTCTCTCTCTCTCTCTCTCTCACACTCGCTCTCTTCGCTTTTGGGATTTTCGCGCGGAATAAAGATACTGTTCTTTGGAAAATGCAACTTTTAGCATTCGCTCGTCGATCGCATTCATTCTGCATGTATCTCGTGCAAAGGATTTGCGATCAAATTTGCAGTCGATTATTGCAAACGCTGGAGTCGTTGTATGTACATTTATTTTATAAAATGTTTTGTAAGAACGGTCATCTATGCGATTCAGCTATTTCAAACGCAAACAATCACAAATGTTTGCGTATATATAAAATTGAGAAAAAGTCAATATCAGTTACACATGTTTTATGCGAAACGAATTTGTTTCGATACTTTTATACTTATTTATCGAGTTTTACCCAAAAATGATGTGTTTCCATGAAAACTATTTGTAAAAATAGAAAAATTTTATCCGTGTACTATCTATATTTGCGTACAAAGTTGAACATTTCTCTGGATGAAAAGTTTTTATCGAAAATCCGGAAGTATTCCTCCTTTTTTATTGCATTTATTTTTTAGTACAGTTAAATATTTTTGCGTACGGGAACTAGAAATAAAAAGTTAATACAAGAATGCAAGTATAGTATAAATTTACATGAAGAAATATGTCGTGAAAAAAAAAATCACAGTATAATAATGAATATACATATTTGAAATAGTTAGTGATATCTTATTGTATTAATTATTATATTTTATATTTTTTAGCTTTATGAGCAAGTGCGGGTGTATCTAGTACTAAAACTGTCATGACAGAATCTTATACTAATTAAAAAAGTATTACTCTGTATTCATTATCAGCACTGCAGCCTTTTAAATTCTAGACTGATTTTAGATGTACTGCCATGATATGGAGCGAGCTAAATTACTTAATTTGAAATTTTATTCGGTTATTTCGTGAAGTAGCTATTAGCTAAACATATAGTTATCGAACTGACGTTTTGCTCGCATACAGTAATTTCCGCATCGATAGGTGTAGATTTCACTCTTGAACTGTTTAGTCAACCTCTAATTTTAAATCGAGAGTCAAATAATGATCAATTTCTACTCACGAACAAAGTCTGCTCCAATTATTCTACGCCAGTTTTCGCATATGAGCCTTATTTCTACACCAACAACGCGTCGACGAGTACAGAGTTTAACATATCGTGCATTTTCTTCCCTAATATACTGATTCCGCCGCGACAGGCTTTAAAAATTTTCGAAGATCCGATCGATAATCGCCCCCATTTCGCGACTTAACTTGAAAGTAAATTTTTCTTGACTACCAGTTATATGCTCTATCTAGTGAAAGCTTCTTATCGTTTAACATCCTTTCAACGCACGAGAAAGAGCGATTATTCCTTTGCGAACGTATTATTTTACATTGTATCGTGTAATTTTCAAACCCACCCGAATTTTTCCATCGAACAGCTCTTACTCCCGCGCGGACACAACCAAACCGAATGAAATTCCCCAAACGAACAAAGAGTTCGTCTCTGCCGGAGGCCCCTCCGCGCGCCAACACTGCGAAAAAGAACACACATAACACGCGCCTCGCGAGAGGAGAGAAGGAAAAATTCGGTACCCAATTGAAGAGGAGTATAGCGCGCTCGCGAGAGAGTTGATGCGCTCGGTTGCGTGCCAGTCGGCAATTGATCAGCCCCCGCGTGTGCAGCGCAACTCGTAGGCTTTTTTCGCACCGAGAGAGAGGAGAGAGAGGCTTCGTCGATTGAATTCAATAAAAATAACGAGGCAATCGCGCACAGAGAGTCGAAAATTCCCCAAGGAGAGTAAAATCAGAATGTACATTGTGTACACGCGTCTCTGTGTGTGTGTGTGTGTGGAGCGCTAACCCGTGAACGAGTTTCATCGGGCGGGTTCGAGCTGTCGGTGCACGTAATGAAGAGGGTGTCAGGGCCTTTTATTGTGCTCGCGCTTTCGCCGCGTGAACTTTTGCCTGCCTATCGTACTGTATTGCAAGTCTCAAGTGTGTGTGTGTATGTGTGTGCAGTATCGCGGTTTCGGGGCTTCAACTCAGTTGAGCACGGCGAAGCTTATTATTACGCCTTTCCTTATGTGCGTTGTGTCTGCAGTGCTTTCTACTCGCGGGGCTCGCGCGAGTGTAGTTTTTAATTTTTAAGTATATTTGGATGAGGGGATCGATTGTTGCCGAGGAGGATGCACACGCGGGCCACTTGATTATACCTATACGGTGTAAGATTGCACACAACGGTGGGTATGCATTGAGTATTTTCATTCTACAATATTGGGAATTTCGTATCCACTTTACGACAATTTCAAGTAGATTTCGTGTAGAAAAACATTCGCGCAATATAACGCCACGAAATCTCAAGCTCGCAGTCTCGTAAATTTCGAAAATTAAAAAAAAAAAGAAAAGAGGAGAGAAACTGCAGGACGCGGGCATCGAACGGAAGCCAAGAGAGATAGAGAGAGAGAGAGAGAGAGAGAGAGGGACTATCATGCAGAAAGCAGGTTTCGTCCACGTACGCGGCGGTTCTCGCGGGGGATATATAGCGATAGCCGAACCGGCCATTTTACCATTGGAAATCAATAAAAATTTTCATACGCATCCGGGGCCGCTTTAGTCCAGAACCGTCCCTCCCTCTCTCTCTTTCTCTCCCTCTTTCACATTCACACACACACACACACACACACATCCTCCCCAAACTTTGTCTATCTCGCTCGTTTCTCATCGCTGTTAACGAGCTGTAGCTCGCTTTTCCACACACACACACACACGCGCAGGCAGCGTGTATATCGCGTGCGGGGGTATAATGTGGGATGAGCTGCACGCGGGGGAGAGAAAGCGCGAGAGAGATAGAGGTGAACAACTGACACCTGGGAGGTCCACGAGGCGCCGTGTACTACACACCAGCAGCAGCGAGAGAGCCGCGCAATGCCGCGCCTGCACTGTGCCACTCTACTCTCGCGTGTGATATATATATGTATATATATATCAGCTGAAAACCGTTTCCAGACCTGCTGCTGCTGCTGCTGCTGCATCCAGACCCCGACATCAGTTCCTGCCTTCTATCTGGCCTATACACTCTGTCTGGCTGTGTTTCGCACTGCTGCTGTTTGTTTTTTCTTTTTATTTTCCTGCGCTTTTGCTTTTGTTGGAGTTGGTGCGATCGCGTGGACCGAGGGAACTAATGGGATTCTCGCGGAGGCGAAAAAGAATGATCATGCTCTCTCTCTCTCTCGCTCACTTTTAGGTTAGACTCCACTAACTGGAAGTTGGTGATGCTTTTTATTTTGTGATGATTGTGCGGAATGATTGCGTTGTAGGTATTGGTTGAGAAGTTCAAGTTTATCAAATACTTTTTACCAAGCCTCATCAATTGTTGTATAAATTAATGAGAATCAATAATTAATATTAATAAATTTCTTTAAAACAATTTAACTATTAACAAAACATATTTAATATTTACATACATATTTTCTTAATTCATCAATCGATTAGAAAAAGCATAATTCATTTCGAAAACCCCAATTTCGATGTATGATAACAGTGCAGTCGTCGTTTGCCGTCACGGGCTGCATACTTGATTCTAGGAATTCAGCTCTTTTGAAAAGAAATTCATTTTCATTCATTTTGAAAACATTTAGAAGTATTTCCAGTTGATTGGAAAACATTCGTTTGCTCGAGCTCGCGATACAAAGTAATCGAATTCAACTCAAGATTCTTCTTTTCATAATCGATCGCTAAACTTTTGGACCCAATCAATTTTTCTGTATAAACTTCGGCGAACCAATTCGTCATCCGTAACGCGCAGGACCACACACGCGCGCGCAACCTCTCAATTCACCCCGCGAAATCGAAAAAAGCAAAAAAAGTCAAAAAAAAAAAAACAAAACAAAACAGAAAAAAAAACCAACAGCCGACAACGAGCTCAACAAAGCCCATACGATGTCGAGAGAGAGAAGTAATGAGCCGGCACACGGTGTAATACGCGAATCGAAGCTGGTAGCTACCGAGATAAATTTTATTCCTTCCTCTCTCTCTGACTGTTTTTTTTTTTTTCGTAATGGATCGCCGTAACAGATTTTGCAATATGTGCGTGCGTTTTCGCTCTCTCTCTCTCTCTCTCTCTCGTTCATTCTGCGTGTTGTTAGGTAGTGATGCATGGCTCGGTAATAGCTACAATACAAGCAGCTTACCAGGAGAGGGGTTCCGCTGCTTCCATCCCGCGCCCGAGCGAGTGAGCGAGAGAGAGAGACTTAAGATTTATTGCCCCCCTGGCGCAATAGCGGATTCCCAGATTCCCCAGTTTGTCCTTATAAATAGCTTCTATTAATTGACCTGACATCCTGCCGCGAGAGAGAGAGAGAAAGAGCCAGAGTGAGAGGGAAAGAAAAAGTTCGTTAGGACAAATTTTTCCTTCCGTTCTTCCTCTTTTTTTGGGCAGAACTGTACTGGATTTTGTTGCAGGGAAAGGGATTTTTAGTGTTTTATTCAGCGAATTTTCGATGCCAGGTATATGCGTACAATGTAAACTTGTACTTGAAAAATATAATAGTTATAGTTGAACTTACAAGGCTCTTAGTAAAATTAACCAACAAATCTTACACCTGCAGTTATGATGAATTTCTACTTTATTCGGTTTGTGGAATAAAATAGGTCCCTGATGGGCGAGTGCATCAAAGTTTCCGAATTTTCGTTTCCACATTGTATAAATTGATCAATGCTACTTTTTTTCCTTAATTTTTTGCAAAAATCGCAGCTCATTCTCACAGTTAAATTTAATTACACGTTCTGAACGTATAATACAAACATAATCGTCAATACGTGATCCAACTGTCGAGGACCACGCGATCAGCATAAAATTAAAAAAGTCATCCTCCGTTAATTCGACAGTGATCGAAATAAACCAAACGAATTCTTTCTATAATACGGATATACAAACACCGAACACCTGTTCGACTATACCCAATAAATACACAGAGCAGAGCGTACACATATATCAATATAAAAGTTACAAAAGTCGCCATGTATCCATCAAGTTAACAATCTCCGAGTCAACAGCAGCAGCAGCAACAGAGGTGAAATCTCATACGCGCCGCACGCTGCGCATATCCGAATTACGCGAGAGTAGCGCGCATGCAGTATAGGACATATATATATATATATACACGAAAAGCTCCATCGTCGTTCTTTTGTTTACAAGCCCCCGGGCCCGTCACGATAATTGACAGCGCATCGACACGAACAATGCTTCTACTTTTCACCATCCCGCCCGCCCACCCATGACACATCTCTCTCTTTCTCTCTCTCTCTCGTACGTGTATATGTATCTGTTCGTTGAACCGCGCTGTTTCTTCCTCTCTCTCTCTCTCTCTCTCTCTCGCTCTTTCCCTGATTTTTCGTCTCGCTCGTCTGATTCCTCACTTCTTCTACGCGTATTCCTATATCACCTCGCTTTAATGTATATAAAGCAGGTACATAAGTATCCAAGTCGTAGATAAAAAAGCAATATTTGTAGTCTGTTCGCTATATCGAAAAACTAGATTATGCAGAAAAAAAAATCCCCGTACGCGGATACGCAGTCACAATGGAAGAAAAAAAAAAACCCTATATAGAAATCGTTGAAGCGAACCCGCCCAGTGCAGTTAAAATTCGAGGACCAATCAATCGCGACAATCCCTATATATATGTATGCGCTCGTCCTCGTGGCGTAAACAGTGGATATATAATCACGTACGCCTCGTGTCGGCCGCGCGCGCGAAATTCAAAGATACAGCCACGGGGGAGGCCTATATACCGTCGTAGATCGAAGATTCACGCGCGCGCACGTGGCGAAATTAGATCCTCCCTCTCTCTCTCTCTCTCTCTCTCTCTCTTGCTGGCGGTAGAAAGAAGTCGATATAAATTTGAGAGGGGGATGGATGAGATGATGGGTACAGGGCATTAAACGGACGCTAATGCACTTAATAGCGAGTTTTCGTGCGCACCCCTCACTCATAGGACACGGGTTTGGGTTGCGTGCGAAGCCGCACCGCCGCGTGGGCGGAGCGCACGTCAAAACACGCGCCACACACGTAACCTCGTGCTGCTGCTACTGCTACTCCTGCTGCTTTCTCACATAGGACCTATTGCTCTCTATCCCTTTTTTCTTTTTCTTTTTTTTTAGTCTAGATTGGATTCTGGCTGCTTGGCTCGCACGGACTCATTTATTGTCTACGGTATCCAGTGGCTGTTGCTTTAATCGTTAGGGTTGAGCCCAACTATCGGGTTTGCGCTTTATTGTTTTTTATTGCTTTTGTTGCTTCGGCTCTTGTGTTTTCATTTTTATTTGGAGAGGGGGGCTGGCTGTCGGTCCGTGGACTATACTCAGTAGTAAATGGAATAATTCGTTACAATTTTGTAGGAGTACAAAAAGACTAACTTTAATAGCAATTATCAAATTTAAAAACGAAACATTTGGTACAACGTTTTAGTAGCCTACTGTTTATAGCTTTCGCGTACACTTACATATAGTTAAAATATGAATTATTTATATTTAAAATGTCTTGTGCATTTATAATAAGTATTTTTATTCTTTATGTTGCAGGTGAGTGATAAAAATTATGACTTCACCACACGATCAGCCCGTAAGTTTAAACACTTTACCAGTATATCAAATTCACCAAAACATCTTTCCAAACATTCTAAACCAATATAATCACAGTTTATCACTCAAATTTACCACGGCATCAAAACAGTCCCTTTTGCCACGACACACGTACATTATAACGTTCAAACAACATAGAGAAGCCACGACTCGCGCGACTGTAAGAAATAAAGCCGCGAAGCCTTTTAGCAGCTCGACAATGACGCCGATTGAAAAGTTCTCTCTCTCTGTCGCTGCTTCCTCGTCGATGGAGCAGCTCGAGTGTCCTCAACGAAAGAAGAGAGAGAGAGAGAGAGAGAGAGAGAGAGGCGAAAATTCCCCGCATAGGGAGAGACTATTATTACGAGAGGATTGCGTTGTTGTTTGGCGCGCGAGGATCAGTGAGAGAAAGAGAAAGAGAGAGAGAGAGAGAGAGTATATAGGTACACTTGTTGGAAATTTATGTAAAATCATGCGAGCTCGACGCGTGCGCGCGCTCGTCTAAACGCTCGCACTGTTACCCTACATGGTACAAGTATGCTTTCCTAACTTTCTTGGGGTGAATAATACTGAATATGATGTGGTACGGCTCTCGAGCTAATTTTTGGATGACTGGTACAATGGGGATACTCGAGTCCTTGCCTATCCGATGCTCAGCTCCCAGTTTGCTTGGCTAACGCGAATCGCTTGCGCGAAATGCACATCCGCGGCACTCCATTTCTTATTATGCGTATGTACATCTATCTATATTTGAACGATTGTGAATTGGACGTCGTAAAAGAAACTGTTTCTGCTGTATACGGTATTTAAAGAGGCTAGGAAAATCGAGAGAAAGAGGTTGAGTCAGCCTCGCGACGAATCCTCCTCTTACACATTGATACAGAGGAATCCAACACCTGGAGCCATCATCATCTGTACATCACTGGCAGCGACAGCGGCAGCTACTACGTTGCCGCTCGACTACACATGCGCTCGCTTTGCTGCATCTTCCTCCTCAAAGTGGCTTAATAAAGCGATATTAAAGCAGCGGGGGTCTCCCTATACTCGCGCGCGACCGCCTGGAACCCCGAACTCTCTCTCTCTCTCTCTCTTGCTCTCTCACTCGCTTGCACACACACACACACACACACACATATACACACGATGTCCAGAGAGACGCGGAATTGCTCGGCTCGAAGGGAGTATATATATCTATATATGTATCGCTTCAGCGAGAAGCTCTCTCTCTCTCTTTTCATTATTATTATTCATAGACGAATGATGACACGGCAGAGGGCTGTATGTGCAGCAGCACCGCATGCGATGCGTCCGTCCTATATATATATATATAGGTAATAGTCGTCGCATCGCTGCACACGTGTCTGTGTGTGTGTGCGTGGGTATACATGGAAATGATGAAGGAGGAGGAGAAGAGCGACGGACGCGGTGACGACGGCAGCAGCGTTATTATCCTCCGTAATCCCGGTGTTTTACATGTTATGAGCGCGCCACGGTGCGGCCTGCCCGACGCGTCCTTTCTCTCTCTCTCTCTCTCTCTCCCTCTCTCTCTCTCTGGGGCTCCTCGACGTGTCTAGCGGCGCGACCTTCAATCTCTTGACGCGTTATTACATACAGTCGCACGCGCGCGCTTGTCTCTCTGGCGCGGAGAAGTCGAGGATTCCGCGATGCGAAAGGGTGCAGGACTCTACGCGCATATGAATTTTTGATGATTTCACGGTTTCGCGTGTTTCCTATAGCTTTGGTTTTTTTCTCTCTTTTCGTTTTTCGCTGCCGCTGCTGATGCGCAACCTGCTATATAGATACGTGAGGATTCGTGGATTTTCTTTGGATATTGGGGTTGATGCTTTCGGGTAGTGTAACGCGATGTTTTATTTGCGAATTCAATTTTGGGTTGACTCGGACTTTGCGAATTTCTAAATATTATGCTTGATTTGACGTTGGCTTGATTCGTGCTTGTACAGTTTTAAAAACGTAGAATATGTATGAGCGAACAAAGTGAATTTAAAAAGGGTTCAAGTTTTTAATTTTAAAATAAAAGGTTCCATATTCGATACCTCATCATCAATAATTTATGAACCTATATAAATGGGGACAAGTGCAAAATGAGAATTGTAGCCCTTCGCCTCGTCAACTCTTTGCAGACGTCGGGCAAGAACAAAACGAGACGCAAAAGTAAAAAGGAGCATGCGAAGACGCGAACCTCGTCAATCGGATGGAAGCTATATATATTATACGCTAGCGAAGGAGAGGAGGAGCAGCAGCGAGAGGCAATATCACCGCGGCCGAACGGCTCGTCCTCTCTTCCGCTTGCGCTGCGCAATCCCACGAAACAAGACTCTCGAGGATCCTTCGTTCTCTCTTTATACAGCCTCTCTCGCTCTCTCTCTCTCTCCTCTCGCCAACGGGGCACGCATGACTTGCTTCGGAGCCGGCTTAACGGACTCGTGTATATGTATGTGTGTGCGTGCAGTAGCAGCCGCGGAAACAGATGTCGATGCGAATTTTTTATGGAGCTGAGAGCTGAGCGTGTGTGTCTGACTACGCTATATATATATACACTTGTGTGTGTACGTGTATAAGCGCGTTGTGAACAATGCCACGGCGTTGGAGGCCGTCATTATCACGGATCCTAGTCGCGCCGCCGCCGTTTCATGCCTGCCCGCGCGACGTTCTTATCACCGCGGGGGAGTTTTCTGGGACGCGCCGAGCGAGCTGAACTTGGTGGATGCTTTATTTTCAGTTTTCGCGGTCATTTAACTGGGGAGGTAGTTGGAGGATGAGAATGTTGGATAACGAGTGAAATCGATCTCATTTTTATTTTGGCCTTTTCATGAATTCTATATACAAAGAAGATAACATATTTCGTGTAATACGATATGTACAATGAAAAAAATATATTTCATTTACTCAACGATAAAAAATGGATCGAGCACTAGTTAATAAGTAAACATTTTTAAGGATTTCTTCATAGCTATAGAGTGATAGATTTGTTATGTACTAAAAATGAAACGTAAATATTATAATAATCTTTTTTACAATCGTTCGTGGGAGTACTTTAACAATTAAACCCCCCTTCCACATTATACGCATCCCAAGCGCAATAACAAAATAAATAAATTTGAAATACCGAGCTGTCGCTCTAAAAATCAACGATGGCTCCCAACAATTTCTCTCCCTTATCAGAAAGATTCATTAAAAAAAAAATACGAGAAAGAAGAAGGAAAAAGAAAATAAGGACGATACAGAGGAGGACCGTGCGGCGCTTGTTAAAAAAAAGGAGGCTCGCGCGTGTATATATACACACGCGTGCGGTTGGTTGCGTGATTTTCGATTCCTATATCGCGGGATGATGAGCACAGTGGGCGCATGTACACTAGGGCCGAAGAGGTTAGAACCGCCTCTCGAGGGCTCGTTCGCCGTACATAAGTCGCGGGTGCAAAAAAAAAAAAGAGAAACCCCGACAGACAGACTGTAAGAGAGAGGGTGGCGTCACGCCGAGAGAGAAGCTTGCGCGGATACGGCAGTGTGTACGAGAGCGCAAAAAAATCTGCTAAACCGCAGGGAAGAAAAATCAACCGCAACGGCGATCCACTCCAGAGGGTACGGACTCTCTCTCTCTCTCTCTCTCTCTCTTTCTGTTTCGTTGCTGCTGCACATCCCTTGCTTTATACACATTCGTTTTTTTTTCTTCTCTTTCGCCCTTTTGGTTCTGTGCGTATGGCTTGGTAGCGTTAGAAAAATTTTAAATTAATAAGTTTTGTTAAGGTATGTTTGTTGTTTCAATGCAGTTGTATAGCTGTGTTTTTTTTTCATCGATCGATGTGTTTAGTACTGACAACATTTTCTGGGTTTTCAACCCTAATTATTTTCAGTAGATTTTTTATATTTGTTGCAGTCGAACGTTGACAATTTTCAGAGATGTGGAAAATTACAATTTCTACGTGCGTCAATAATATACGCTTTAAAACTATGCTCTTTAAATCACATCAATCAAGCATCTGAACATTTTTTAAAATTTCATCGAATATTCTTGACTCCTCGCAAAGTGCAATGAAGGTCTCACCCACCCCCTGAAACCCCAAACCCTGCCGAGTTAACCTAAAAAATCATCGCTCTCAAACACGAAAAATCTCATTCCAAACCAAGAAGCAACCCATGTCTCACCACACCCGATCCCACCAACAATTTACCTCGACCCTTATACCTCTTCTCTGTTCTCTCAACTCTTACGCTATCCCTCGTCCACACTCACACACACACTCACACACACTCACAGCCAAAGAGAAATCGAGGCTGCGGCAACAGCAGCAGCAGTAGCAGCAGACGGGGATTATCACGGGGTATCATATGGGGCCTCTCGAGAAGAGCGAACCCCATGGTTATACCCCATCATCGACGGGTAGAGCGAACTGGAGGAGCGAAAAAGGGCAGAAGAGAGAGAGGGAGAGAGAGAGAGAGAGAGGAGTCTATGTACACGTGTATATATAGCGCAAGAGCTGTAGTAGAGAGAGAGAGAGAGAGAGAGAGCGAGCAAAGTGGAGGCTCCCGGCGAGTATATATATATACCGCCAAATCCACCGCAAATGCTCTCAAGTACTTCTTCGGCGCTCTCGCGCGCGCACGGACGTGAGCGCGCAAGGGCGGACGCCGCACAGCAGTACACCGGGTACTTGAACTAGTTGGGGACCACCGAGTGGCTCTGCTGCAGTATATATAGAGGCAGACGCTTCTCTCTCTCTCTCTCTCTCTCTTGCTCTTGGGTTGCCTGGCTGCACAACGTGTATGTATATAAGTATATTGTGTGCAAGGGTGGACTCTCTTTGACCAAAGTGTATGCTGCTGCTGTCGAGGGTACGATGCACGAGAGAGAGAGAGAGAGAGAGAGAGAGAGAGAGAGAGAGAGAGAGAGCGGGAGAGAAAGAGAACGAGAGCTGAGAAAAGGAGCTGGAATTTTGGGTACTTTTTTGAGTTTTCAATTACCAAGTGGGCTTGCTTATTGTACTGCCGTCTTTGGCCAGTTTTAGGCGAGAGAGGACCGCGCCGAGCTTGTCTGGATGCTGAGCTTTTCCAATCTGCAGTTCTCGCGTTTGGTGGTGTTAGTTTTTTTTCAAGACTGAATTGCCGTGCTTATAAATTATGCTTTTTTATTTGAATTAATATTGCTTTCTTCATTTAGCATAAGATGTTTTGATATGGCTGATTTTATTGTTTTTCTTTTATGAGGGAGAAGTAACAAATGCCCCAATTTTTAAGCCAGCTAACGTGATCGGTACAAATCATAATATAACAGACCGAAAACACACCGGAAAATCCATCCAACACCCAATAAAGAATCTCGCCCTGCAAAAATAGAAAAGAAAAAAGGAATAAAGATATAAAACGCTCGCATCTGTTTTGGCAGCATTAAAATTTTAATTACCAAGCCAAACGATCCGCGTGCGAGGCTCGCAAAAATTGATCACATAGCCACCAGCCGGAATTATGCTTCAATTTGCAGCGATGGCAAATAAGCTATAGCCCTCCCCGTGTGGCACCGCGTGCACTCACTCATTCTCACAGGGAAACAGCGCCGGAAAAGGTCGGGCCGCGCGCGGTATAGAAATTATTATTGGCATGAGTGTCACGCGCGCGTCATTTGCCATTGCCGTGCGCGTATACAGAGAGACAGAGAGAGAGAGAGCAACGAACGCCACCGCTGCTGCTGCTGACGCAGATGCAAATGCGGGCCAGTCATTTACGCGATACTGATCATTTGGAATACCAATTTGACGAGTCGTGAGAGCGACCGAAATTCTAAAAAGCGGACTCGCGCTCGACCCTTTGGCTGCTGCTGCTGCTGCTGCTGCTGCGTATATGGAGTTGGTTGGCTATATAGACTTCGTTGAAATTGTGTTTCGCTGGATACACGAGAAAATCGATGTGCGAATTTGTCGCCTCGTTGTTTAGCTAGGATTTTTTTCTTTTTTTTTTCTGTAATTGCGTTTAACTTTTGGAATTGTTGGCTAACGTTTTAAATTAATTGGGAGATGTCAAAATTGGTTTTATGCATTTAAGCATTCATGAATCGTAAGACTATTTTGCAAATATTTTAGGACAGATTTTCATGATATATGATATATGTGAGTTTTTTGTAATGTTCTCTATATTGACGAAGACAATTCTTTTTTAGTAATTCAGATTCCCAATTTAATGTAAAAGAAATGCTCTTTATATTAATCAGCCAAGTATGAAATATCGATTACGAGCGTACAGCTAAAAATTTTAAACTGTTATATTATGGAATAATGTATTAGCCAGCATAATCATTATTTATTCATAAAAAATACAAACGATGAGATAATAGTCAATGGAAACATTAAGCTTGAAATCCCATTATTCTCCTATTAATCTTCGTACTTGAAAGTACAGCCAATACACACACCGTATACCTCGAGGATCGTACACGCGCTGCATTGCAACAAACGAGCGAGCATCAATGCGGACTCGCAACAGCTAGAGAACGAGGACGCGGTGTCGGATGGACTAGCGAGAAAGTCTCTCTATCCTCTCTCATGACGGTGAATCCGTCAAAACAGCATTTATCGAGTGCGATCGATGCCCATCATACATACATATATATATATATACACACATGCACAGCCGTCGAATGCGCATTTGCTCTCTGGCACAGACACACACACACACGCACCAGTGCGTATCTGCCCTGTTTCTCTCTCTCTCTCTTGCGCTTAGCATCGCGCGTCCTCGCGAGCTTGCCCTCCGCTGCCGCCGCTGCCGCCGCTGCTGCCGCCGTCGCCGTCGACGCTGGCAAAATCAATAGAGGGGTGGTGATGTATAACGCCCTCTTTGGCTGCGCGGTCCCGGCGCAGGCGCGCGCCTAACCCTCCTCTCTCTCTCTCTCTTACTCCCTACCTACTAAACCACCCACTCCACCCTCTGAAGCCTCCCTACCAAACCAACCCCTTTTCACTGAGAGTGGGAGAGAGAGATAGACTGTGCACGAGCGCGGACTCTACCGAGGAGGCGACGGACTGCGATGGAGGGTTGCGCGAGAGAGGCAAGACTCTCTCTCTCTCCCTCTCTTGTGCTCTCTTACTCTCGACCCCCTTCAGCTCACTGCTGCTCCATCTTTTTTTAGCTCGAGTGCTGTGTAGAGCTCGATGAGACTGCCGAGTGCTGCCGTCGACGGTGGATCCGCGAACTTGTCAGATGCGAGAGACTTTGCTCTCTGAGATGAGGGTGTTGCTGCTGCTGCTGCTGCTGGATGATGATTCTTATGATTATGGGCTGCTGCTGAGGGTGTATTGGGAGGTTCGATTGAATTTAGCTGGCAGAGATTTAGGGAAAGATGGGTGGAATGGTTACTGGGTCCTCGAAAAAAAAAATGAATAAAGTTTCAATAGCGGGTATTTCGAAAGTTAATTTTTAATTTTATAGACTCGATCGATTAAAATCGTAAAATCAAACTTGTAGGATTTCAATATGAATTCCTGAAGCGATAAAAATATTAGCACGTCTACATTAAAGGTAGATCTACGATTTGTGGTAAAATGAACTTTTTTTTATTAACAGACGCAAGTAAGAGTACAAACATAATTAACTTTACTCCTGAAATTAAGTAATCTTGTTTGCCCGAAATAAGAGGTGCCTTACAAAAAAGGGGTGTCTCTTTGGCATTCACGTGTATAGCGCAAACTTCGTGAAAGAAAAAAAAAAGAAAAGAAAAGCGACGTATCTAAAGAGGCGCGGCATACCAATAATTTGTGCCAATTGCTTCCGGCACCCCTAAAATGGAGGAGGAAAACTTTTGCTCCTTTCTATAACGGAGCACTGCCACTCCTAGCGCCACCCATCAGCTTGCACATTGTCGGCCATAAGGGGATGTCTCTCACAATGTCGAAAGTTGAAAAGAATTAAAGTTGATATTTATTTCTAAATGTTTTTTTTTATGAGTATAATGAATTTTCTACATTGTTTCATTCACGACAGGTTCGACGTTTCGTCAAACATTACAGATTTACAAATTCGAATAATAATTTTTCAATTGTTTTGAAAAAAAGAATTAGATGTCATTTTTCAAAACTACAAGAATTAGGTATAATAACTATAATCCCGCAAGTACAGTGAATTAAATGACCCAAAATTATTCTAAGCAAACGATTTAAGTGAAAAAAAAATCAATCAGCGCATGATATCTCTCAACGCACTAGATAACAAGTGCTTAAGCAAAGCCTGATATTTTTTTTTCTACGTCAACAACATTGCGTCATCCCTACGAAACCTCCGCATAGGACCGGCGTATACACTTGGCTGAACGCGTGCAGCCGCTGATTATTACGACTCATATAGGGTGGCGCAAAAACGTATTTGACGACTGCCTCGATTTCGTGACACAGACCCAGGGAATAAGAAGATGCTCCCGGGGATAACGTGTATGTATAAGCGTGTATTTGGAAGGGAGAATGGGTATAAGCAGTGGCAGTACTGATAAAAGCATTAGTACGGGGACCACTTCTCGAGTGTTTTTACAGCGAAAGCAGAGCTAACTCTTTGTGTATGGTTTTTCCTTGCGTTCTCCTATGTAAGTGCGCGCGAGCGAGTTTGCGCTTGGTCGATTGATTCGCTTGGGGGGAGAGATTTTTGGGAACTCGATGGAATTGAGTTTTACGATGATACATTTTCCTTTTTGTATGATGCTATTGAGGATTCTTTAAAAATATACCCGATTTCCTAGAAGATTTCAAGGCAAAAGATGCATGATAAATAATCTTGGTATGGAACATAATAATGGTTTTAGATTCTAACGAGTAAAATAATATGTAGGTAATGCATAGGCGTAATAAAAGCAGCGACATTGATATCTTATAATGTAATAGAACTGTCCCGCGTAGATTTACAAGAGAAAATTTTTAAATTGCATTTTTAGGTTCGCTCTGACGATGAAAAACTGTAAAAATCTCTGTAAAAATATCACGTTTGTATTATCAAGATTGATATCATATTTTCTATTGTCGGACTTTTTTGAAATTCCATGAGCTTACTGAAACTATACAGAGGGAGCCAAGTTTGTTGAATTTACAAGAAAAAGATGAACCTTATACTTACACTGAAAAGTTGCTTATTGAATATTTTGACATACGACAATGTCAGCATTAGCGTACAAAATTCGTAACGTAGTCAATGATGAAGTATCCTCGCCACTAATGTGAAAAAGTAACGCTTCTAATTGAATTGTACGTTAAATTAATCCACACACAAAAGTGTATAGCGCCATTATATATAAAGCAGAAGGAAAATAAACACTTGCAACTATAGAAAATAGGCCGCAAATCTTCACAACCAAATGCGCATCGTCCATTCTCTCCTATTCATCCACACCTATATATACCTGAATCATCCACCTAAAATCGAACTTACACTATATACACACATTCATCCTCTGCACCGAGCAATATCGCACAAAAGGCGACATTGTCGCGTTACACACAGTAAAGCGATCGCTCGGACCTCGTCCAAAGCCCTCTTATACAAAGTATATCGAAATGCGCACACTCGAAGTCCCCGTTTAGCGCGCTCGCAATCGAGAGACCGCTCGTTACCTATACCCATCCCCTCCCAAATAAATGGACCCGTAGGAATCTCAGCTTTTGTCTCCTATATAGGCTCTACCACTGTTCCCGTATAATCGTTGACCATCAGCTCTCCTTCGACAACCCCCAGAAACGGAAAGAACGCGAGACAGAAGTGATTTCTGGCGCGGCGGCCGATCGTAAAGGCCCCGCGTGCCTTCATCATCGGAAAATTTACGGTCCCTTCTTAGAACCTTAAAAAAAAAAACCATAAAAATCATCAGGCTCGTATGTGTAGCTCGGATTCGAGGTGCACTCGACGGTGCGGCAGCAGCACGCGCACGACGCGCGACTTTAATCGTACCTCGGCTCCTATTGTCGCTCTGTGTTACACCAGATGAAGATAAACTTTTACCCGGCCTGTGTGTGTATAATATATATCTGTGCATCGTGCATTATAAGCCCGATCGAAGAGATCAAGGTGTAAGATCGTAGGCCGCGATGTTAAAGGCGCGGGGGGTCAACGGCAGCAGCGGCAGCCGCGTGTTTTCTACGAGACGATCGCGTGCCACCTTTTCTCCTTCTCTCTCTCTCTCTATTTTTCGAGAGAGAGAGAGAGCGGAGAGAGCGGAGGCTGCACAAAGGGAGAGACGCGCGACGAGTCGTTGGAAATGAGCGCTGACAATGGGGTTGAGAGTTATGAGGAAAAGGAGGGAAGCTGATGTGTGTGTGTGTGTGTGTGTGTGTGTGTGGGTACGTAGATGATGGGGACCTGCGTGTGTGGGTTTTCGCCAGGTGCGAGAGACACGCGCGAGCGCAAGCGCACGCGCGACGTCGTAAGCTTTATATTTCTTCCAGACGCTGAGGTTTTTATTGACGGTAGAGTCGGGGACAAAAGTTTTTGGGATCAGGGTGAAGGCTCGGCGAGCATTAGTACGAATCCTGTATAAAGGTCTTGAGATCGGTAGACTCTTGTAGTTTTTCTTCAGGTTGTTTAACAATATACCTATAGTTACTCGCCGGGTTTAGCACAGATAAAGCAGATGCAAGATTAGTTGTCTTAGGACTTAACTTTGATTTTCCTTCAGACAATTGTGATTAATTTATTTAAAACTGCAGTATTCTAAACTCGTGTTAATCAGGTCAAAGTTTTTACATAAATATTTTAAAACATTTCACGAACAACTTCTCCAAAAGTATTATTCGATTCATAATTAGATATTTTTTATACGCAAAATTTTGATTAAATATTGTGATTTGAAAAGTTGAGGATTACTCCATTTAATAATATTGAAATATAAAACGTCTTTTCAAACTAAATTTTACCTTGGACTGTACCACGAAAAAGGAAAAGAAATAAGGCGATAGCAAGAAGGCATAAGAGCGAGTGAGAGCGAAAGAAGTAGCCCCGCGTGTGTCTCCGTCTCGTCGCCGCGTGCGACGGGGGGATTTAGGGTCGCAAGTCTTGAAAGGAACCTCTCCTCACTCTCTCTCTCGGGATCCGTTCAATCTTCACGCCACCTACGATTAAAAGTGACCCCGAAACGAGGCGACGTGCGCAGGAAAAGTCCAGGTGTCACTGTGCAGGCTTCCTTTTTCTCTGTTGCGCCAAGGCTTCTAGCCCCGCTATGCTGCAGCCAACTTTTATTGAAAGCGACGAGGAGCGAGACGACAGAGACAGAGGGAGAGAGACATTCTGAATGGATGGATATGGGCTGCACACACATACAGACGCGGGGAGGAGAGAAAAGGAAACCTTGCGGACGTCGAGTGGTGTGTTTTCGTTAAAGCGAGAGAGAGAGAGAGAGAGAGAGAAATTCGGGACCTCGCGCGCGCGCGTGGCATTTGCGCGAGAAAACACAGTAACAATGTGTACGGGTTTGTCTGTTTTCGAGGGAATGGGGGAGAACAAAATGGCGAATGTTTGCACGAGGACGATTTTCTGGGTGTGCCTCCTTTTTTTTCTTTCTCCCCGACTCTCTTCTTTTTCATTTTATTGAGGGAAATGCGATTTCTATGAGTGGCTTATGCGTGTAGCCCCGGCATTTTTCAAACTTGTTACCGGAGGGGGGGACCTACAAAAATACCGTTTTCACGATGTTTACGGAAGCGAAGTGTGTCGCGAATCGTTGGAATTTGCCTTTTTGACGGGAAACTCACTCTCTCGCTCTCTTGCGATGTTTTGCTAGAGATGTTGGGTACACAATCTCTTTCGGAGGGTATTAAGTTTTGTTGACGATTCATTGATTCAACCAAAAGAAATGTACCTATTGTTCCCTGAAAGATTGACATAAATAATATGATTTTTAAAGGTACGAATAAATGTTTATTATTTATTTCTATGAATTTCCAATGGCTTAAAAGATTTTATCTGCCCAATATTTTTTTTTTCAAACATGGTTTCTATCAAACAGCTTTGCTATGACATTACCGAGGCGATAAATTATTCTCAATGTTTACCGAACTTCTTAAGTGAAATCAACCGTTAAAACGCGACGGATGTGGGTTTACCGATAAAAAATAAAGCGAGAGAGTTGAAACAGCAAGACAATGTAAGCTCCGACACCAGGAACACAAATTCTCCACGCCGTTGAAAAGAAACGATAAAACGCTCCTCTCCTTTCTACCCTTAATCCGCGATCGCACACAAAACTCACCACATAAGCGACAACACCCCGCGTGCACGTCCCAACCTCATCCTGCTGCAGCTCTCGGGGCAATAAAGCGTCGCGCGCGCGGGAGCAAAATAGAGTCGCGCGCGCGCGAGAGAGAGAGAGATCGATTAGCGCGGACCTTGAAAAGCAAAAGAGAGAGAGAGAGAGAGAGAAAAAGAAGAAGAGAAAGAGCAATGGTCCAAGACAAGCAGAGCGCCAGGGCGTATATAGTTTTAACCCCGTTATACGGCAAAGTGTGCGCAGAAAGCGGATCGTCGCGAGAGAGCGAGTGAGAGGGAGAGAGAGAGAGAGATACAGAAGCTCAAAGAGTAGTAGGTGAGGGGATGCCCTGCACGGGGGGAAGAGTGAGTGAGAGAGAGAGTGAGAGTAGAGGGATTCTCTCGCTCTCCTCTGTCTCCTCCGACAAAGGACAACAGAATCTCTTTGTTCTCTCGCTCGTAGCTCGCGACGGCTTCTATCTCTCTCTCTCTCTCTCTCTCTCTCTCTCTCCCTCACACTCGCGCTATACTCTCGCGGCCACGATGTTTTATCAAGGTCACTCATTCAAGCTCGCCACCTCCAACTCCTACACCACCTCCTCGCTGCCTGTTGCAGGCCTCGCGCGCGCGCCCGACTCTATATATCCGCGCACACCGTCACCGGAGTCTCCGAGTTTTGTGTCCTCACTGGTATAACTAACTTCCCCGCGAGCACGACAATCTCACCTCATCCTCGGCTCCCTCCCCTCCATTTTCTTATAATTTTTTTTTTGGATTACGAGCGAAGAGCGCGTCGCATCGACTGTTGCTTTGGCTGCAGTTTGGGGATAGTCTGGCTATATGGTCGAAACGATGGCACACACTTGAAAGTTTGTAAATAAGGAGATTTTAATAATACAAGATCACTTACAATATTTTAGAAGAATTGAGAACCTCGTTTAAAAGTTATTAATAAGTATAAATGTCAATTTAACACGAGCTGTATAACATATCTATCGATTTGATACCGAAATTCGCGTATAATCGTGAAAATACCAAGGAAAAAATAATGTCAAGTACTTGAAATTTTGTGTAACAATAACTAACTATACTTTAAACATGTATCAACGATAAAAAAAACGTATGTTAGAAGCTATAAACGAAGCGATTCAGGGTTAACTTGGTAAAAAGGACAAATTCGCAGCCTAAAGTTTGTCAAATTAATCTTTATATATAGATATACTTTTAAACTTTTAAACACATTTAAAAATCAATTTTAACCGATTTCAATCTTCAATTAATACTAGTATAGTTTTGTATAAAAATATATTTAAAAATCATAAAAAATTAATTTTTAAATTTGACTAAGTTTTGGATATGATTGTATAGTCAAAACATCCTTAAACGCTGGCTCATGACGCTAAGATAAAGTAATTCCAATAGAAATGATTACTCGATTTTCAAACCTAATTGATGTCCCCAACGTGAAATAAAGAAAGTACCCTGCACACGTAAATTTCAGCTTGCTTTTTTATCGTTAATATATATACGTACATCGATTTACAGTTTAATTCGATACTTATTTCTAACCAACAAACAAGCAAATAGAAAGCACCTGGTTCTCATAATTTTTTGCATTTTCATAAAAAAAAAAATGAGTAAACAAAATGAAAGTAACAGGGCATCTTCCGACCATATTCCGAAGAGGTGGGAATCGATATCATCTTCGCAAGTACAAGTATAATAGTAGGTCAGAAAAGGTCCGTTGCATTTTCATATAGGTGTACACACGATAGCCTCGCGGTAGACGCTCGTAACCCAGAAAGGCAGAGTCGCACAGTGCACTCGAGCCCCGGCCGTGCAGCTCATTTCCTCGCGCGCGACGGATTTAGCCTCCCCTCGCGACTGGGCCGTCACCGCGGCTCCACACACACAATGGCGCGGCAAGCAGAATCCCTCGGCGACGAAGCTGTCCGTTGCGCGCGAAGCCTTTCCAAGAGTCCTATATATATACGTGGCGTATAAGGATCTCTCGTCTCTGGAGAAAATCTATTTCTGCTTGTCGCTGGTATCTCGCGGAGTGACGTCTTTTCCCGCGCAGCGTAAGTATATATTACGCTGTACCGCGTCACGCCGCGTGTGTTGTCGGCTTTGGCCGCGGACACGTTTTTCCTCGTTCAATGCGCTTACACGTGAGGCTCCCTCTCTCTCTCTCTCTCGGTGGCATTATTATCGCGGCTTCTCTGGCCAAACGTCGCTTTTCGAAGTTCTGCCGAGATCTCTGTCGAAGTAGGTTATGTCGTTAGAGCCGAGTGTCGGGAATGGTCAGTTGCGAGGTGCTGGAGAACAAATTTCAGCCATTCGTACCTTTTCAAAAAGTCGTTTATCAATCAAATCATTCGTTTTAATTCCTAATTAAATCAAAGACTTTAAAATATCGCTCGGATTCAATCCGATTTTCAATAAAAATTCGAAATGACAATCCTTCTTTCCCTTCGCAAGACAAAAGATATTTATCGGTGTGAAAATCGCTCTACGGGATTGCCTCTCTCTCTCTCTCTCTACACACATACAATATTTATGCTCCTCCCATAAACCACATTTATGCGTTTAAAATCAACACACCATCAGCTTTGCGCGATCTTATCTCGCGCGCGCGTCGAATCACCTCCCGTGGCGCGGTGTACAGCCAGCAGCCGCATCGGGAGCTTAGCGTGAAAATATGCCCCCTCCCCCTTACCCCACCGTCTTTAAAGCTCTTCACCGAAACCCGTAAACACGAGCGTACCTCATTTTTATTGCTCACTTAGAAGTGGGAGAGAAGCGAAAAAATCGTCGAAGAAGAAAGCGGCCACCAGTCCTTGGTCGTTCGGCGTAAACAAAGGCAGACAAAGTCAGCCGCACGTATATATACGTATATAGATACAGCGGAAATATAAATCTGAGCGAGCGAGACGCGGTTTACCTGCAATTACGTCGGTGTGTCAGTTTTTCTCGAGGCCGAAGTATATACCGGGAAAATTCTTTCGCACCTTTCGGGTGTTGGGATTTGGGAGAAAAGAACCCTGCCGTGGCCCAAGACGCGCGCGCGCTTCTCCTTTAAGTGACGTAGCGGGGAGGCGAAATTTCTCGGGGACAGAGTTACGACTTTTCGACGAATGCCCACGATGGAAAATGGACTCTTTGGTGGAAGTTGAAGTTGTTGATCGCGTTTCTATTGTTACGGATGCTTCGATTTTTAGGATAATCGATGTGTATGTCATCTATGGTTAATTTCTTATGTATGCCAGTACTTTTAATATATTTATATGTAAAAACAGTTGCTAATAAAAATATTAAAAGTGGTAGGGAATTACGGGATGATTAAAAATAAATTATATGAGACTATATCTTTATAAGCCGAAACTTCATAAATTTTCTATTCAATTCGTGAGAAATAATGTTCGAAAGTTTCAGACTGCTAGGTAGCCTTGGTTGCGCTGAATGATTGTTAATCTGACGTTTCAGTGTTATAATATCCATTAAAGTTCTTATTGAAATTAAATATTTCATCGATTTATGTATTTTTGGCAATTAAGTTACATTCCTCGTTAAGCAGAATTTTCATAAATCTCTATACAAGGGTAATTCAATTCCAACCTCGATCTTCGCATTTTCTTAACACGTTTCGATACGCACTTGCTCTTTCAATTCGTACAAATGATCCTTCCCCCCTCCCCTTCCACGACACAATCAGCCAAATCTTGAAAAAGAAAACCCTCTGAAGTTCCTTCGAGTAAAGAATAAGGAGCTAAAAATAAGGAAGCAAAGTGGACTCGCCGATCTATGTAACACCTGAGGACACACGAGCCACGCTCATTCTCTCTCTCTCTCTCTCTCTCTTTTGAATACACGTATACAGGAACGGCTCGTTACGTTGGGTATATATACACGCAGCGCATCCATCAAAAGTAGCCGCGGGGCTCATTGTGAATCGTCGCTCGACGCAAAGTGACACCTGGCGCACATTGCACCCTCCCACTCGTTTTTCGACCCTATAGCTATGGCTGCGAGCAGCCGAAAAATAAACAAGTTTCGTCTATACGGCCATCTAAGGGGGAATAGAGAGAGAGAGATGATCTTGCGAACCGAGAGGCTATAATCCCGGATGATTTTTATTGATGAGCCTCCGTGCACAAGGCTTTTCTCCTCTCTTCTGTGCGCGTGTGGCTATATACGCTGAACCTATTACAGTCTATACGTAAAAGATCGCTTGGGTTTGCCCCGGACCCTTTCGTCCATTTGCGCTTGTTAATGATCCGACTACACGCGTTTTTGTTTTTTCATTAAGATTAGATGGAGCTTACTGCTGTAGCGAGACTTTTACTGTTTTCCCCCCTTTCTTGTTCAAATTTAAAGAAGAACATCCATTTTCAACGATTATTTGTTTCTTTTATCAAATAAATATTGTGTACAATAATTAATATGATAAAATACCGCAGAAACTCAATGATCGACTGCAGATCCTCATTCGCAACATTGGCATAAATCATCGCTCCCCGATCAATAGCAGCCGTTCCCAGAATCCCCCGTAAAAACCTTGGAAAAACGTTGATCATCGTCCCGGACACACAGTACCCACATTGACCGAAAAAGCAAGGAGAATCCACCTTCCCCTGGGGAGCCACGAAAGCAAGACACCAAAAATGACACAGCCGAATCGGTAAAATGACAAATATTCGTATTGGGCTCGCACCTCCGCTAATCGAATAATATATCCGGACGTTACCGGGCATCTTTCGCCACTGCACTGCAGGACACGCGGTCCGCGGCCCACACACTCGGCTGTGAATGCAACACACACACAGAGGCGCGCGCACACAATGCGCATTACACACAGACGCTTATTAAAATATCAGCGGCGGTATTTCATTGGCCGCACGATGACGCGGGTAAAAGTGTCTGCGCCTACTACGCGTGTAACAAGAGAGTGTCTTTCTCTCTCTCTCGCTTTTCTCTTTTACGGCTCTCTATTCGATGCGCAGCACCGAAAGGCCCGAGCGCGAGTCGTCGTCGCGTGTCGTCGCTTTAAAGCTGCTACATAGACGTATACATACTGACTCTTTCTCTCGATGCTTATCTCGCGCAGGTATATAATATACTTGTTGCGCGGAGTGATATTCTCTCGTGTCGAAGGGATATAATGAGGAACGTAACGGTGAGATTCTCTCTCTCTCTCTCTCTCTCTTTTTCGTGTTCTTCCTTTAGCGCTGGCTCGTGGGCATTGTTCGAGGCTGCAGAGTATATGTACGTAATCGCGGCGTACGCGCGTTGCTCTGAAAGGATTAATTGAGACTCGAAGTGACGCGTGTCCGAGCGCTCGCATTGGCTTTTATTTAAACTTCAGAGCTGCGCGTAAGATTGTTTCGAGGGCTAATTCGCTTTTTCTTCTTCTTCTTTTTAGATTGCATAAAACTGTAATGTAATTGCAACGACGATTTCTCATAGCACTTGAACGTTATTCTTGCATTTCGCAAACGTATAAACCAATCCCTTTTCCTCGAGAACCCTCGAATGTTTTCTCAAACATACTTTCGCCGTATAGCGTTAAGCTGCACAAGCCGAGGGAAATCGAGGAGCGAGCCGTTGGTCAGTGTCGCGAAATTCCTGGTATACAATGTCCCCCACGAGTATAATATAAGACCTCCAGTAGTGGTCGCTGGCAAAACACACGCGTTTGCGCAGTCGCCCTTAGATGCGCGCCTGTACTCCTCCCTTTTTTCACGCTCGAAAAATCCAGCTGCATCCTGCGAGTTCGAACGAAGCGGGGGAGGGAGTGTGGGCAGGTGTGAGCTGTAGGCCCCCGAGATTCTTGCGACGAGGAGGGGGACCCAAGGTGCACGCAATAATGCCCGAATGTCCCCCGGGAGGTGCTGCCTATGTATATACTCGGAGTGGGGGGATGGACTTGCGCAGTTAGAGAAATGACTGCGTGGGCCAGCGACGGTGGACGATCGCGATGGGGTGCACTTAGAACGACGCTTTTCTTTTTCTCGAAACTGCGGTCCTTGACCCACGAAAATGTGTTGTCTTTCCGTTTCAAACGTGGTTGAATGTTTTTTTTTCTCCTTTTTCCTGCTGTTTGACCCCTTTTTCTTAGGTTCTCGGTACGTAAAGCGAAACAAATCGACTAATACACGTTGCAAAGTGTCAAGATGTTGGTTCACACAAGGCATCGAAATTCTTCAAGCTCATCGGAGAAAAATGAGATCACTTAAAAAAAAATGTCACTCCTAAACACACACATCAACCGTCATTTTTCCGCATTAACGAATACTCGGTTAAGCAGTATCGCCCATTTCTCCCTAGGTGATTACCAGTTACACCCTTCAAAAAGAAGTGCTGCATTCGTTTAATGACAAAAGCAAACCAAATGAAAAATCGCGTCGCAGGTACGCGTCTGCAACTCCTCCCGCCTTGGCGACGTTTCGAAAAAAAAAAATATATACATATTAAAAAAGGAAGCATCTAATCCGCCAAAGAGACGATAGAAAAAGATCTCGACTGTAGACGAATGTCCTCGTGTGCAGGCACTCTCGGTCGCTCCTGTTTTTCATCCTCCACGCGACGAAATATTACCGATATTTTTTAGCCTCAGCTCCGAGAGTCGTGTAGTAGCTGGCTGCCTCTCTTCCGTCCCCGCCGCACGCTCATTAATAATCTCTGACTTGGCGTTTATAATAAATAAATCGCTGCCGTGTGCGAGAGAGAGAGAGAGAGAGAGAGAGTGAGAGATAGTGGGGGGAGGCTCACCTGCGCGATTCCGTCGATCAGTCACCCGCGTGACACGATGAAAGAGAGCCGGCGTGGCTCGTCCCTCTTTTCCGCACCCTGGAATTCAACTCGTGGCTTCTCTCACACTTGCTTTTTTCTGTCTTCGGCCTTCTTCGATATATACGATGGGCGGACGACAAGGACGAGCCTCGATGCTTACGGTCCGCGTACAAATCGATCGAGATTCCAGGTTGGCAAGGTTGAAGGGGAAACAGCGGCTCGATCTTGGAAAATACCGAGAACGAGCGTGGAGCTGCGGACCTAGAACGGAGAGATGATTAAGAGGAGCAAATGACGTGAACCGAAAGCGGATAAAGATGCAGTGTGTAGTCTTTTTTCGAGGGCGAGGGAGCGGGTGCATAAAAAATTGCAACGTCGATTCATTGTACGATTCCTAGGATTGATTTTTTAAAACGCAACAGAAGAGAAAAGAGAACGAAGTACTGCGAAGAGGCAAATCTGGTCTTTAATGAACTACCGGCTACAAATCCTGCAATAGGGTAAGATTTAAAAAGCAATCGAAACCAAACCAATAATGGCTGTATATCCCGGAAGGGCCTCGTAGTAGCTGCGGCAAGGCAAGCTAGAAAGTTGCGGTGAGGTCGGGAGAAAGTATATAGCCAAGACTGAAAGGTTTGGTGGTTGTGGTGCCGCGGTGCCGGTGCTCTCGGTCATTTATTTCGGAAGCCGCAAATATTACCTCCGGAGTGCCGAGAGAGCGAACGAATGCATCACATCCCTTATGTTGTGTCTCGAGGTTCAGGAATAAAATCGAGGTCGAGGACTGGTTGTACAAGTTCTCTAGTATTACAAGGCGCATAATATACTCGTGTATGCAGTCGAGGTCGATGTAAGAGCTGCTCCGGAGGCAGCCAGTAGTCCATGCATCGTGCTCGAACTAATGTCTCCAGGCGTATGCAAGTGGGTGGAGCGAGAGATGAGTTTCTTAGAAAATCGCCAAGATTACGTGCTTATACAGACTGTTTTTCCGTTTTTACGATTACTTCTTTATTTTCTAAAGGCACGAAGGCACATCAATGGTAAATTGCGATATGATATATGATGGGATTATTCTTGAAATAAATTTGATTATAGAGTTTCCTTAAAAAAAAAACATTATGGTGAGTTCGATGCTATAATCAAATTTTAAACTGCGTACTTCAAATTGAATCCTCTCTTTCTTTTCACCAATAATGCTCGCAAAGAAGATCAATTTGCGACTCGGTCACTCAAATACAAACTAAAAGGAGTTTTACCAGACCCGAACAATCTCCATTGTGCCGGATCGCTACTAAATCTCTATAAATTCACAAACAACCTTCAAGGTCGATTTTCTATCAAAGACCTCTTGCGCGCCCGTCAAAGTGGCCCCCTACTGCACTCTCTCTCTCTCTCTCTCTCTCCCCATTCACAAAATTAGCTATGTAGCGCACAAAGCACACACAGAGCTCTCGAGAGAAGTTGTCGGTGTCCCAGAAAAGTGAAAACGTCCCTTCATTGTGCGGCTGCGGCCAAATGTACTCTTCGCGAAAAAAAAGAAAAAGAAAGAAAAGGAGAGCGAGACTGCCCCGACCGTCTACATGTCCAAATAGCCCTAAATCAGGTTTACTCTTTGTAGGGCTACTCTCTATCTCTATCTCTCTCTCTCTCTCTGTGGATCCCTCTTACGTTCGTTCAGCGATTCGCAAATGAATGAACGAGGCGCGCGCACTCGCTCACCGCTAAGTTTCTCCTCGTTTGCTCGGAAAATTTCTGTATATATATATATATGGACGTGCCCCCGTTGTGCTTTTTCCACATCCCATGGAAATATCTGTGGCTTTGACCGCTTTTTCTCCGTCTTTCACGTGCATCTTTTCCTCCTCTCCGCTTTTACAAATGAACGAATAATCGCTCGACGGCGAGAACGATGGAGTACAATAAAGAGCGAAGAGAAAGCGGAAGTGGCTTTTAAGTCGTAGTTTCGAAATCTATCGTATAATAATACCGAAATTCTAAGTTATTCGTATAGGTGTTTGGGATGCATTATGGTTTTGCTATTATTTCTCGAGTACCTGCACACTGTGTATCGTAAAGCTACCTTATTATTTTACTAGTGTTGATATTCGAGCAACGGTACGCCAATTTTTCTCAGAAATCAATTATAATCGAATATTTTAATAATATTTGACATAAATTTAGCGATTAATGTGCACGATGACATCGAGCTTCAGCGTAGAGAAAAGCAATTAGTGTTAGAGCAGCGCAACGAACATAAGCGACAGTCCGAAACCTTTAAAATTCCAAGCAAGTCGCTGTCACCCCTTATTTTCTTTTTAAGAAAGCCAAGCACATCGGCACCGTACACGCGCGTTTAGTAAACGTGAAAAGCTCGTGGATTCGCATCCGCGGTACGAGAATGCATATAAAAAAAGGAAAAAGAAGGAAAACCCGCGCCGGGGGCAGGAGAAGAAGAACGATGAAGAATCCGATTATTCGGTCGTAAAATATTTAACGAGGCCGCGCACAGGCAGGTATATGCGCGTCTCTTTGTAAACGGCGTGAATATCGCAATAAAATATCACCGCCCGTAAATAGGCCGGCATATATAAATTCAGCGCGTCTTCTCTCCTTGTCGCGCTCGCGCTCACGCTCGCCGTGTGTATATATGAATGGGCCACGAAGAACCATAAAAGCTTATACCCAGGCTACCGAGGAACTCGCGCTTTTCCTGCGCGTGTGCCTCTGTGCCCAAGCCGTTCAGGGATACAACAACACAGCAGATAATTTCCCGTAGTGCCAGCCGCGAGCATAACGCTTAATTTTAACGCGCTTCTCTGCTCTCTGGGTATAGCTTCTTCTTCTATACATATATGTATATATGCAGGTTATGCTGGAAATTTGTGGTGAAATTTGTGATTACGTGGGCCTGAGCGATTGGATGCGAGGTTAGGTGCGGATGTTTGTTGGGGAATTGACGAGTTAGAAAGTGATTAGCTGCCTTGGTTTGTGAAAGTTACGATGCAATATGTTGAATTAACAGATGATTTGATTTGGTTGATTTTCTGAGAATTTTGTGAAAGTAATACTGCGATATTTACAGTTTCGAGAACGTGGATGTGTAAATAATTTGTTGACGTTAATTTAGTTCAAGTATATCATGCAATATAAATACAAAAATCCATATTATCTTATCAATTTTTCAGTCAGTCTCGGTACACTGACACATTAAAATACAATTATACGTGGGAATCGTTAGTTTATATACGTTCCTTTTTGTTTCAGGAATATATTCTACAGTTGACTCATGCAACGTGAAAAGATTTACTGCTGTTTTCAATCAAGCAGAAGTATCGTTACATCATTCGTAAGTGTTTCTGTTATTATTCTTATTATTGCACATACACAGGTTTGAGTGATGCAACAATTATTATTGTAATTAAAACGTGTAATGCAAATATTCTGACCAAGAGAATTACATTACTTTTTTAAAACATTTTTATACTGTGTAGTATACAATTGAAATAAATAAACAAATATCGATAACGAATATTTTTAATAGTAAAATATCGATTTGGTCAGTAATATTCTAACTACACAGTTAATTAAAACGCAATTTATAACATTTACTAATACATAGAAACTTTAATATCAATGTTTAAAACTATGAAATATTATTTAGTGAGTTCTTAATAAGTACACATTTTAAATTATTCATTTACATTTTATTGTGATCTTGGTAAAATTTTTGTACGTATATATTTCTTACAATGCCGTTTGCGTCTCATACTACGCAGTACGAGTTGTCGATAAATAAGTTACATGTCAGTTTCTCTTAGAAAAAAAAAATTATCTTGTCTTCTTGAATGATGCTACAGATGTATTTCGTAATAGAGTTTTCCACGGTGCAGAAGATTCCTTATCCAATTATTTAAAACTTATTAAAGGCACGTGCAAGTGTATCCCAAACTTGCGTCGGATTTTACACATATTTTCTTGCCAAAGAGACACTTTGTACTACAAATAGCATCTTGAGCAACGTTGCATGGTTCAGGAAAGAGTGATGGTATCACTGTGACAAAAATATGTTCCGTTATGATCATGCTTATTCAAAAGTAAAAATAAATGTTTTGAATTTAAAGAATGACTTTTTAACACGCACAGCAAAGTGAAAATAGATTTCTAAATAAGTAGTTTAAATTCTGTTATTACATTTTTTATTTTATAAATATATACATAATAGGGTTTAAAGTATTCATTAATATTATTCAAGATTCAAAGTACTCTTTCCTCCAAAAAGTTATTTTTACGAACTATATAGTTTGATGTAAAAAGAAGAACGTAAAAAAATTTCAAACGATTATTTTGAAAAATAAGTAAATTATTATATTTTTTATTCGTGAATTTTGACGTTATTTTTTTAAGGCATTCCGATTCGACTTATAAATTTCGTTAAAACAATGTACTCACAATCAGCTGCGCACATGGTGACAGCGACCAAAAGCAAAAATATCAAAACCTTCATTCTTGTACTGTATCGGCACTGACTTTCTTGAGCTGTGTTTCGTTTGGAGACGCGTAGTATACTGATACTCTCCAGTACTTTAGACTCTTATACTCGTCGGGTGAAAGGCTCATGAGATAAGATATATCGTAACTCGGATGCATAGCTGCTATATCTGGTGCGTATAAAAGCGCTCTAACAAGAAGATAAAGAAGCTGCTATTTAATGTTAATTTCTAGGAACATCTCGCTGACCTGTTTACCAATGTCGTCTATATATCGCTAGCAATGACACTTCACACTTGTTAGTGTGTCGTGAACTAGTATTATACGCCTTGTCACTGTAATATCACGAATATTTAAAATAGTTTCCTACGAATATCGCTATTTACGATCTAGAAAGAAATTTCTTTTTTTTTTGATATAATTAAAATTTGTAGGGTTTTAGATATTGTCACAAGAATAATAAAAACAAAGTGATGTAGGTATTGACGTTGAAAAAATAATTATAATTTTAATAATATCAATGTGCAGTTTTTATTTTCTTCACTGTTGTTTTCTTCACATTTATTGGGAACAATGAATTAACAATTTGTTATTAACAATGCAGTATGTTATTGATACAAGCGTACTTATTTCTATGATGATGATTGGTTTAATCTCGTAAGTCTATATCTTGCAGGAAAGTAGATTCAAGTCGTAATGTTTATAGTAGAATCATTCACAGAAGCATATCCGCCAAGGTCAACATGTGTTTCTAGGTCTAACAGCATTTGCGCATTAATTACACACACATGCATAACATATTGCGAGGCATCTAATAGATTTACAATACGTAAGAGTTTATCGAAGTTGAGTGATATTTAATCTTAATTGCCATTTTCTATGGGTATATTATCATTTTAAGAGAATTATGAATCGCGGGATTTCCCAAACTATTAGTACTTCCACAATCATATATGAATTCCGATTATTATTGTTTTGATAATATTTCAATCTTAATTATTTCAATACATACACTATCTCTCGGTAGTTACTTATATAAAAACAATCTTTATTGTTTGTATCAAATATGAATTTTGACATTGTAAAAATGTTCTCTTCTATCGTTGTTTTCAGAACATTTTAATCGTTATTATATCATAATCATTATCGCACATTTTAATCATATAATATGGCCTATGATACGATGACCTCGTAATTCCCTCTCTCGCTGGATATCTATTAATTCGCCTTTCACACGATATCAGCATAAACGTTGAGCTAGAACAGAGAAAAGCCCGAGGAAAAGCCATTTCGGCACAGCATCTTCAATATATATATACTCAAGCCGCATAAATTCAAGCGAGAACGGAGTCACTGAGCGCGCGCCAATTTGTCCCGCGCACCGCCGCACATTTTTCGCCAGACGTCACAAAATCGCGAGAGACTCGCTCGCTGCCGAGTGCAGCAGCACACGCGAATAGAACTGCGCGCGCGAGTGAGAGAGAGGGGGGGGGGAGTCGCGAGAGCACAAAAAGAGCACCGTGAAAACGCCCAGAGAGAGAGAGAGAGAGAGACGGAGAGATTCGCGCACGTGCACAGACGCACACACAGCAGCAGCAACAGGAACCGCAGCGAGATGACACCCGCGCTAATTGGGCCCTCGAGGTGACGCTCGTTCGCGCTTCCTCCTCTTTTAGCGGTGGCTGCTGTATATATGCGCTGCGACTCGTTCCCTATCTCTCTCTCTCTCTCACTCTCCGGGCCGCTGGTGCCGGCGTCGCACCCTTATACACCTTATATATACCGTATGCATCGCGCGCGCGAAAGGAAACGGAGAAAGGGAAGCTCGAGGCGGAAAGAGAAAGGGAGGCTCGAGCGTGGAAAGATGCGCTGCGGAAGAGAGACGAATGCGGCAGCGGTGGCTCATGGATATATAAAGGAATTATTTTGGATGCTGTAGACTTGCGGAATCGATTGAACGCTCGCGTAGTGTTTTATTATTTTTTTTTTTATTTCTTCGATTCGTGATGGTTGCGGTGATTGTTTGCGACGGTAAGTATAAGTGGATTGTTTGTTGCTGTGAAATATTGTGTAGGAATGCGTGGGTATCATATGTAGACGTGCTGAAAAAAAATAAATAAAAAATAGATGTTCTGGATGCGACAATTGTAACTTATATAGATTATAAAAGAAATTTGAAACCACAGTGATAAATGTTTTGTGAAATATGTGCAATATGTGAATTATCGAAAATTCATTAAAACCGGTCTTTTTGCAACATAATCGAAACCCATAACACAACGATTTAAAACTCTTGTCTCATATCTGAGCCCTGTGGTACATTCTAGAATGATCCGATGACTCACAAAAACATCAATAATAATTCACGCCAATTATAATCTCCAGTTCCTAAAGCGAATAAGACCTTGGAAAGAAATTTTCTAACATGTCTCAGCAGTAATATCAACCTACTCCAACCTCTTTTTTTCTCATGCCGCTCGCACATGCACCGTCCAATTGACCTGGTTCCCTCTAATTCGCGCAATCCTCCCGCAATATACATATATATAACTCTTGCATATCAAAAGCTCAACAAAAATCTCAGACAGCCCACCGCCAAGTCCCAGTTACATTTCAGCCCTCCCTCCCCACCCTCGACGTAAAAAAAAGCCAGAAGAGGAAGAAGAAAAAAAATGAACGGGGCTCCTAAAGAGACGACAGCGCGGCATATAGCCCCATCCCCTTGGCAAACATACACAATGCAGATCTAAGGCGCGCCTATACATAACCTATAAGCGCGGTAGCGAGGGAGAGAGAGAGAGAGAGAGAGAGAGAGAGAGGGCGCATTATATAGCCGCGGCGGGCATAAATGCGCGCATTAACCGTCTCTAAAGCCACTCGTTATTCCCTCCGACCCCTCGGCTCCTCTTTCTTGCCTCCTCCGCCTCCTCCACCGCGCCCCGTATATATCCGCATCCGCTCGCGCGCGCACCCGGCATTATCCAATTTTCCAAGCAGATATTTCGCGATATAATAATTGGGCATTCAGGGGAGGTGCTCGCGCGGCGCAGACTCTGGCAGACCTCACCTCCCCGCCACCACCCCCCCAACCCCCCGACCAGTGAGCAAGAGAGAGAGAGATTTTTTATCATCATTATTATTATCGTTATTATCATCGCGTTCGCGAGCGAGCTCCGCGCGCATAAAACATTCTCCCCCTGCACCTCCACCTCCCACCGACCTCTCACCCTTTTCTCACAGTCGAAAGGGAGTGGGGGTGGGGTGGGATACATCGGAGCTACTGCTGCTGCTGCTGCTGCGTTCTCTCTCTCTCTCTCTCTCTCTCTCTCTCTCTCTCTTTTTTTTAGTATCCTCTCGTTGCAGAGCGGCAGCAGCGTGGCAGCGATGTTTTAAACCGTCACTAATTATTGTTGCTCGCTGCACGAGCAGCGGCAGAAGCAGCATCTCGCGGTAATGAGTTTGCGATGAATCTGCGCTGTCTCGCTCTCTCTTTCTCTGTCTCTCTTACACACTCTTGCCCTGACCTTTTAAGGAGGCTTTTACCATCTTATACGAGATGCGATTCGCTTCTACTGCTTTAAGTACGTCGCCGAGAGGTGAAGGTTCTTCTCTTCTTTTCCATTTTTTTTCCCATTTTTGCGTTAATAGTAATGCCTGGGAATCACTCAGCCTAGTCGTGGAGAGAGATAATACTTTTTTTTTTATTACTTTTTAGGAGAAGGTCTGGAGAATCTTGGTTATAACGATAATTTGAATTAATACGTAGTTATTGTATAAGCGTATTTATTATATTAAATCTTTCAAGCCTATCGTAAGATGGAATATAACTATAGCCAACAATAGGTCCGCAAAGTCTCTCCCATCAATTATCGATATTCCCATTGACGCAGACTTCACAACACCGTCGCAGTGTATGAAAACTCGAGGCTAAAATCATCAGCTCCGCGATCTCGTTCTTCCTGTCGTTCCGCTTTCCTTTTTTTTTGCGCTTCACTCTCAACAACCCTCCTGTCACTTTCTTCTCTCTCTCTCTCTCTCTCTCTCTCTCTCTCTCTCGAAAATCCGTCGACAATGAGATTAGACTCCTCGGATTTTTGAAAACGGTTTATTAGACTCCTCGACGCGTATATACATATATATATACACTGCGCGTATATATAAACCTGAGACTGGGAGCCGGAGGGAAAAATGGCGTGGCAGTCAATATATAAAGAAATATCCCGAATGCCAGCTCGCGTCTCGCTTTGATTGACAGCTGAAGTAACTCGCTCCGAGGCTTTTCTTCCGTCTTCTTTCACGCGTGGATCCACTCTCTCCCTCTCTCTCTCTCTCTCTCTCTCTCTCTCTCTCTTTTGCTCTCGTTTTGATTCCCCTTATTGCATCGCCGTATATAGAGGATCTTCTATTCTTGGGGCTCTCCAGGCTAGATGAGCAATGAAACCCCTGCGTGATTCCTGGAATTTATAGGGGATGGAGTAAGAGAAGGAGAGAGAGATAGAAAGAGAGAGCGGGCCTAAGATATCGCGCGAGAAAGCATAGTTGACGGAAACGAAAGCGTTCGCGTGCTGCCTTGACTCGTTTAATAGCGCAGCAGCATTCTTTTTCGGTAAAAGATTTTGTAAAAATTGCCGTATCGTTTAGTTTAAAAAAGAAAATTAAAATGAGGTTCATTATTATCACAGTGGTTCTAAATGCAGAAAAAGTTTAAAGAGAATTCCTTTTACGTCTGGGCATAGCACTGTTAAGTTTAAGCTCAGCCCAAGAAAAAACGCATCCCATCTAGGAATATAAAGAATTACAGAAGATAGAGACCGAAGCGCAGATGTAACGGGACATAGACAATAATCCATGGCAGTCGTACCTGGCGTCGCGATTGCAGTTTAGGCGCGACTGGCGCGAGGAGCTTTGGTCTTTGAAGAGTGGCATCGGGCCGCGCCAAGGCATTGTCACATGGCCGGGAAATACGAGATTATCCGCGCATTGTCGCCAACAAGACGAACGGGGTATATACATGTACACGTCGCGAGTAGAGGAAGATTAGCCCCGTAGCCGTGCAGCAGTTTTCGCCGCGTCTAGCGATTGTTGTGTAACATCCAATTGATATCGCGCGTGTCGCTATATAGCGAGGAAAAGGGATATGGGCGAGTATGTGGTAGTGCGTGCTACTCCGGTCCTTTCTTTTTCTTCCGTTCTCACGGAAGAACGCGTACCCACGGACTTTCTTTTTTGTACGGCTCGACGCCTGTTGGATTCTTCTTCATTTTTTTAGAGTAGGACGGTGCGAGACACTTTCGGGCCTTTGTCGTGTGACGAGGACGAGTGAGACGTTTCTTTTTCGGTGGGCTTTTTTTTATGGTGCTTGGCGGCGGCGGATACATGCCTTTGTGCGACGATTAACTCGGAAAATTTATGCGCTTCGGCTGAGATTCGTTTGGTTATTCGATGCTTGTTAGCTGCGTCAGTATCCAGTCCATCTCTGAGTTAAGTTAGTATATCGCTCACACGTCGGTCATGAAGAAATACAAAGTGTATATTTAAATACAAAACAGTTGAATAACAGCTTACGCTGTGGCGTGTAATTCCATCGATATCGACAAAGCGAAAGCTCTGCGGATGCGCGGAAAAATCGTAAGAAAGAGCGTCGAAAGTTCGGACCCTGTTAATCAGGAGAGGACACGTCTGTCCCGCACACTCGTCAAGCGCCGACGCTCATTCACACGAGTAACGACATCCACGCACACTGCGCACTTATTTTACACTTGCGCTTTTATTCGCGCGTATTTCGACGCCTACTGTATACCCTCGCGAGCGCGCAACCATTGAGGAGTAAAAAAAAAAGAGACCGAGAAGGATAGAGAGTCGAGTGTGTGGTGCAGCGGCTCACCCTCGACAATGGGCTTTCGCACACACTGCACGCATATCACGTGGCTGGCTCTCTCTCTCTCTCTCTCTCTCTTTCTTCTTCTCCTCTCTCGCTTACCGCAGTCAGAGAGAGAGAGTGTCATACAATTGCGTGTGTGTCCCAATTAAATAACAGGCAAAAGGGCGACGTAGCGTTAGCGAAGAAGTGCGCAGCTCTCGCGTCCTCACTAATTGCGTATGACAAATATATCGCGTTGTCGTCGTCGTCGTTGTCGTCGTCGTCGCGGCCGCTTATAAACACTCGAGCGTCGCACGAGCTGTTCTCTTTTTTTCTCTCATCTCTCTCTCTCTCTATCTCTCGTTCTTCAGTTTGACCATGTGCGCACACCTTCCCTTTATCTCTCGTGGATGCGTTGTCATACGAGCTGCGCGCGTGCATTATATATACGCTGTTGCCGGTAATTACTCGCGGGGCCGTTCTTGCTAATAATCGTCTGGTTATTTAATGAGGTGCCTATTAATTTCAGGTTTTGCGGCTCGAGCAGGGATTGCGAGCGACCTTTTATTTTCTGCGCATTGTGCGCGACGTTAAATGGGATTTTGGAGTGTTTCGTTTTTGGTTGTGGTATATAGTAAAATCCATTGGGTGTACTCGCGAGTTTCTTGCCAAATTGTGTTTTCGGAAAAAAAATAATTTTGTTCGCACTAGTAAATAAGTTTTCTATAAATTTCCCTAACTATACGCTAAGGTTACCCACAACTTATCCATTCGGAACCACAACCGTTAGCCATTTCTCATCGCGCGCATTCGACACCAGTTCCGACATTAATGTCTCGTAATTCCGCGACTTCCCCCGCTTTTTATTTCCTCTTTCACAGCTAATTATCGCCTCGCCCTCGCGGCGCACATCTTTTCAGCGCCACGGTATACATTATATATGTACATATATACAGAAAAACCCTCAAACGAAAAATAAACTCGCATAGAGAGAAAGTCAAGCGCGCGCTCGTCGAGAAAAAAAGGCTATAGGGACCACGCATCGAATGCAAACGCGTATATACTCGCAAAAAGACGATATATATATGTGTAAATAGAGGCGACGTCGAATACGAAATGGTTGATAAAAAAAAAAAAAAGAAAAATGAAAAAAAGAAAAAAGGGAAACGAGCGTGGAGGAGCAAACGATCTAATGAAATTCGCTCTTGGAGATTTCAACCACTACTTTGTAGCCTCATTCAGCGCACCGACGCGCTTCCACCTCTCTCGCTCATCCTCCCTTTTTCGACGCAAATATACACATATATAGGACTAAGAGATGTTAATTAACACGCCGATTCTTGGATGCAGCCGCTCTACCTTTTTGTCGACCCTCCTCGTCTTTGGTTTCGTCTCTCTCCATCTCTCTCTCTCTCTCTCTTTTCATTTGGTATCCGGAGGTGCGTGCGCGCGAGTTCCGGGGAAAAGGCGCGAAATTCGTGGTGCTAGTCAACGATGCGAGCGACTGCACCGCCACCGCCACTGACGCTGCCGCGAGCGCGAGGGTTGTAAATGCGCGAGATGTTTATATATCGGAGGACACGATTGCCGAGTGAGATGAAAGTGTTGCGGAGCTGCTTATGCATGCGTGCAGTGTATTCACTGCTGCACTTGAGGATTCGGTCTGCTTTTGGGGCTGAATTTGTTGGACGAAATTTAGTAACCGTTATCTCCGAAAGGTGTTGGTGCGGTTACGATCTGGTCGTGTCGTACAAGGATTGCTATTTTTTTTTTGTTTTTTTTTTGTTTTTTGTAAAAATTAATGTTGAAGATATTGACTAACGATTTGGAACAACATTTTTATTGATTTGGTATAATACAGTGTCGCCTGTGAAAATTAGATATTGAGAAAACAATGTAATTTTAGCTCGATTACAAAAGTAAAAGTAACAAACTTGATTATTATGTAAAATTCTAATAAGCGGTTCCAGTTCCATGAGACTTGCACATTTAATAATCAAATACGACATTTCCATAGTGGTATATATCCTCTTTTCTCCAATAAAAGTAATCCTCGTCACAATAACTCGAACGAAATCAATGTCTGAATGAAACGATTCCGTTAACCACAACAGCCATTATCAATCGAATAACTCGCGGATAAAATATATATCCAAAGTAAAAAGGGGCGAGAGCGAAGCGCGACACGGGCGGCTAAGGCTCATCGAATAATCCGTATACATATAATATAATAAGGGCTTTGCCGTCGCGGCAATTGAGAGTTTCTCGCGCGCGTGCATGCGTCGATGTCGGGCCATGGTATGTATAAAAGCAGCGATAATTAGCGCGACGCGCACCGGCAAATGAACTAATTACCAGAATGTGCACGAGCAGTCGAGTCGTCGTGCGAGTCTGGTGCATTATACGAAGCTTGCGGAGGTGCCGGAAGAGACGCATCTCGATCTCTGTCCCGCTCTCCCCCTTTTTTTTTAGCTTTTAAAGAGTACGTTTTGAGTCTGCTGTTTTGAGTGTTTTTTGAAAATGTTGTGTAAAATTGCGCTTCTGATAGGACATAAAAGCCAATGTGAGAATTGTGTACTACATTTTCATACATAGTTGGGACGAAACAATTTTCTTAATGACTACGAACTGAAATGACATTTTTTCGAGATACAAAAATGACGCGTAAATTTCCGATACTATAAGTTTATCAGTTTACGATCACTATAAAAAAAATTGAAACAATCCAGTACACACACACACACACACACCACGCGCTAAAAGCAAAGTAGAGCCAACCCTAGGCATCCAACACTTATAAAGAAGAAGCAACGAGGGACGAAGGAGGAAAAGCATAAACATAAAACCCCCCGTAATTAGTATGCGCGTCCGCACGTTACGCGCGTAAACACGGACTTCGTTCCGCGGAGAGAAAGACCGAGAGAAAGAGAGAGAGAGAGCAAGAGCCCGCGAGTGTCGCGATTCGCACTTACGAGGCGGGTCCCTGCAGCAAAAGAAAAAGAAGAAGCGAGAGAGGAGAAGAGAGAGAAGAACTCCCGCGAGTCGCGAGGGCGCGTGTGCGTGACTCGTGAAACGTTGGGCGCACGCCTCGCTGCTGCTGCAGGCGCAAGGTATAACGCCGGCCGTATATAACTCGCCGAGGCGGAAGTGTCGCCCTTCGCACTCGTGCATTTACGTTGACGCCCGGCCCCGCGAGGGGGACGCGACGACTTTCTCTCTCTTGCTTTCCTTCTTTCTCTTCCTGCCTTTCTTTCGCACTCTCTCTCTCTCTCTCTCTCTCTCTTTTTTTTAGCACGTATACGCTCCCTCTGTTGCTGCTTCTTCAGCGTGTACCTTTGCGGGTTTTCTCGCATCTGTTTTTTCTTTTTTTTTTTTTTCGACGAGCTTTTACAAAACGCACGTCGATGCATTTCGCGCGAGTGCGTACGTGCGGCTGCTGCTTCTTCTGCTGCTGCAGTGCATCTGCTTTTATCTTTATTACTGCCGCGAGAACTGAATTTCGTTGCTCCAGCTTCTTCGTTGGGAATGCGAATTAGTTTGGCCGACGACTGACTTTAGTTTGTGGTTATTTTAATCATGCGATTTGTTCGCGGCTCGAGGCATGGGTCGGACACGATGTTGGGGAAGCTTGGATTTTGTCGATGATTTAGAGGTATCGAGTGGAATAAGTCTGAATATGGTTGAACACGATCATGTTCTAGATTAGATGTGCTTCTTGAATTTCTTTTTTAGAACTGTGTAGGTTTTTCTCAGTTTTGAAATTACAAGTTCTAGATCCACCTTTATTAGAACATAAATCAATCCTGATCATTGCGGAAGGTAAAAAAGTAACTGAATTGATGAAATATTTAGTTACTAGCACAATGAAAATATAGTTTTTATAAAGCTTCTTTCGATTCATTAAAATGTCAGTATGCAATCACTAAATATTTCATCGAAACAATAATTTTTTTTCTTGATTTAATAAACTATGTCAACACTCATCCAAAATGAAACGTTTTTTTTTGGAAAACTTTTACGTGAAAGTTGCACGCCCAACATTAACGAAGTCTTGCTAGTACTTTGCTTTCCAAGAATTTTAATAAAAACGCATTTTAGCATAATTTTGACATTATCTGAGATTCTATAATGTACATAGGATGTAAACTTGATCGATCGGCATAGTTAATAAATAAATAAACTTGTCGTAACCCAATATCCATAAATGTAATGCCACCGTCATTAATTACCATCAAAAATATCGTCAAAGCATTAGACCACATAATTTCACTATTCACCGCTACATTTAGATATTTCCCACAAATACACATATTCAGCTAATAATCCGAGCATACACCGCCGACATATTCAGTACATTCGCACAAGCGCCAGCAGCGCCGCTCATCTGTTATCCTTCGACATCGTCAGCCGAAGCATTTTAATTAACTCGAGGCCCGTAGCTCCCGCAGAATGTGCGATTTTCTTTAAACCTCCACAGCCGAGTTGTCTCTTGGTTCGCTCGCTCGTATTTCTTTTTTTCTTCATTTTTTTTTCACGTTTCCCAACATATGTATACGCGATTTCGCGCGTCGCATCAATCGGCTTTCATCATCCCTCGTACGCGTGCTATACACACACACACACACATATATTACATATGTATCTATATACATATTCCACGAGGTCTCGGTGTATCAACCCGACACGCGTATAAATGTATATAATACAAAATGCGAGCTGGCTGCAGGAGAGAAGCGGGTGAATGGCACGAAATTAGCTCTGGAGCTAATTACGACGACAACGAGAGGCTTCCGTACGCGCGCCGGGCCTCTCCTCTCCTCTATGTACACACACACGCTTATACGCCCTCGCATAATTATTCTAGTAATTATGCGTAATCGGTGCGCTTGGTTGCCACGAAAACGGACAAGAATACGCCTGCGCCGCTGCTGCTGCTGCTGCTCTGCTGCCAGTCGTGGACTTTTTTTTTATATACACATGGGTGTGTATAGGAGCGCGCGGATCAAACGAACGTGCGTAAATAGTCATTGAAAAAAAATGCGAATCGGGTACTCTCGAGTCAGTCGAGTTTCGTTCTCGCTTTTTATATGATGTATGGTTTTTTTTTCGCCTTTACCGCTTGATTATATGTATACATATTTTTCGTCGCTGTGTGAAGGTTCGCCGATGCGTATCACTTTCTGTCCTTGCGATTCTTTTGGTTCGCTCTCGTTTTGTGATACTCTTAACGTAGACGCTATGTATTCTATGTTTACGCGAGATGCGTGCATTCAATTTATCGAGTTTTAGACGATTTAACGCGATTTTTTTGCAATTATTTAAACAATATTAGGTGCGATAACGTTGGTTAGGCTCTAAATTGATAAAGGAATATAAGTCTGGTACTTCACCAGAGTTTATAGCTAAAATTTAATTGTTTAATTAAAATTTAATTAGCTGTAGCACATTTGTATTATAATAAAATTTCGACTATCAACAGTTTCAGTGCGCATAAAGAGCGCTTTTCTTTCAACTCATGTTGAATGTTGCCATTTATTCAAATGCTCAATTATCGCTTAAACCATTGAGATATTGAAATAAAGTCAATAATCAGTAATGAACATTCTATCAACCCCCGATGCCTCGCTTTCTCCTCTACAACACGGCATAACGCTCTTATCGCGCTTCTAAATAAAACCAATCGCAATAATGGAAAGAGCCCGTTTCAAGGCAACAGAGGCATTTTCCATTCTCGCGTACGTATCCTCATTGATTTCCATTAGCATCGCCCCGTCGACGCTCGCATCCCACACGTACACACACGCATACATCAAAGCTCCCTGCACGTACGGCGCGCGTTACGAATAATAAACATTTATTTACCGAATTTCGCGCGCGCAACCTCCTTTCCGCCACTTTGTAAAGCCGCTTTTGAAGCCGCGAGCGCCGAGCGCATATTCCCACATTTACGCGTGTATCCTTTTCCGTGGCGAGAAAAAACTCTTTGATAGCGAGTTCTGTAAAAAAAAAAAAAATAAAAGCGTGTCTGTTTACATGTGGCGCGCGGGCGAGAGATTGAAAGGCGCGCAAAAGCAAATGTCTCGGCGAATCGTCTCACGCCACGCGTTTCCAAGCACATACGATGCATTTAGCGGTTCCGGCAATTTCACGCTTCGATTGATTTCTGCCGCCCTCTCTCTCTCTCTCTCTCTCTCACCCTTATCCATTTTTCCTTTTTTATTATCTCTTTTTGCCGCGAGCGCAGGCAAGTCTGACGCGAGCGCGAGCGTTACTACTGGAAATTCATTTTAGCCGCGCGCGCGTGCAGCTTTTTGCCGTATACGGTTTTGTCGCGTTAGGGAGGTGCGACGACGACGATGCCGCGAGTGAAAATTCACGCCCGCGCACGCAGAGTTGAATGAAGAACAGCTTGTAATTATTCTTTTGAAAGCTCGTCTATGGCGATGAGATTTTATTCCTCGTGTGTTTTATGGTTTTTCGGAGCCACGGCGACGTTTTACTCGCGTTATATTTTCTTTCCGTTTTATCACGAACGCTGCTTGGTCCAAAATAATGCTTCGATATAAATTTTTAAACGTAAACGAAAAAAATAATAGAATCCACATCACGTGACAATCCATAACAGGCAATTCATTATCGCGAGAAACGCTCGGCACGGTTGAGCATCTCAGTGCCGCAAGAGCGCGAAAATCCCGGCGCGAGCTTTTCTCGAAATTGCCACTAATTGCAAGCGCATCAGCTACGAGTGCTTATTAAAGTGCATATCCACGAGCAGGCGAAGATCCACGGATTCGTCGCTTGTATATAAAAGACGCAAGAAAACGGAAGCGAGAGAGTCTTGCGCACAACGAAAAAAGGAACAAACAAAAGAAAGAAGGATGGAAGACGTGTGTGCGTGTGTGTGTGTGTGTGTGTGTGTGTCGTGGGGCGCGCGACCTCACGATGGCCGTTGAGCCGAGGAAAGTGCGCGAGTAAGGAAGAAAACTGGCTCTGCTGTATAGCGTACATTCACAGCCCGGCGACCTCGTTATATCCACGCGCGCCCTGGAGAGAGAGAGAGAGAGAAGAGGAGCTCGCGCAGCTAATGGACAAAAGGACTATATGTGTACGGGAGCTGGCGACGGATTTCACACGCGGCCGAGATCTCGTGAAAAGGGGCAGCCGACGATTAACGCCACGACGACGACGACTACGACGACGACTCTCGCCGCTCTCATTTTCCTGCACGCGACTCTTGTCACTGGTCCGCGATTCTTGGGAAGCGAGATGATTCGTTCCAGGCTGGGCAAATGCCTCGACGCCGGTTTTACTCAGTTCGTTTGGAGAATGAAAATTTGTACCGCTTGAAGCGCCTCGAAGAGTGAATTGGTATTTTTTTTTTAAACTTAAATCGCATTTTCGTTTAATTAAAATAAGTCCAAAATTGTATTATCAAAATAAAATGGTCAAGTTAGAAGCGATTTATTGACATTAATCTAGAACGCTTATCTTACGTATAAACTAATAATCGCTCTCCTTTTGTTCGACCTACTCTAGATCCTCATAGATCCACGTCTTCCATCATTTCATCCTAATCTCGTAATCTTAGCTTCTCTCCAATGAGCCTCGAAAAATCGATAGAAACCAATGACATTACTTCTATCCCGAGAGAATAATGCATCCAATACTTTAAGCTACAAAATAAAACTGTTAGGTCACCCGAATTTCAAAATAGAAGTTTACAGCACTCGGTACACCTGTTCCACAGTCTCACTCGCTTGCGTATTTAGTTTATACACATCCTTCGTCATAATCACCAGCTCGCTGACTCCTCGTGCGTCCAGGCGCGTTTATCTCGGAGCTTATCGCGTCGCTGCAGCATCGGCCTACGCGCACGAGCTTATTAAGAGAAAAAGACTACAGCGGCGGAGAGGAGCTTCGAATGCTTAAGAACAATGAGCTTCGCTCGCTAATCGTCGCTCTTCCGTGAAGCTTCCTCTCTCTCGCTCTCACTCACTCTCTCTCTCTCTCTCTCGATACTTGATCCTTCTCTCTCTATCTCTCTCGTGGTAGCTCGCGAGGTCTTTTGTTCTCGGTGGAGTATCTCCAAGATTTTCGCTGCCGATTGTTGTTGTTCGGCTGGGCGCGCGGTGCTGCCGCGGCGGCTCCCGAGCGTGCGGTGTTCTCGCCATTTTACGCCCGACACGTGTCGGCGAGCGCGCGCATTGTCGTCGTAGTCGTTGCGAGAGAGAGAGAACGTCTCCCCGAAAAGTGGCCGCTACAGCTGAGCTTTTCTCTGTGCGCGAATGCGGGACTACGTTGCGAGCTCGAGAGCTTTTTCCCAGAGTTGGATGATGCTTTTTTTATCCTGGTATATCATTGTTTCCGGATACGCTGTGCACTGCGATTAAATTATGTCGATGTAGAGATCATCATCGCAAGTCGTTGAAGAAAAAAAATAGTCGGTTAATTCAATAGGTTGAAATACTTTAACTATTACGTACGACCCTGTTTCACTAATATTATCCACGAATTATCTAGATGCTCTTTATTTTTATACAGAATCAAATAAATTATCTATATCTATCTCGGTCCTTCTCCACCCCTCTAATCGGCACCACGGGTCGAGAGAAATGCATTCAAGGAAGGCAGAAGCCGGTAAGTAACGAGCTTGCAAGCTCTCTCTCTCTCTCTCTCTCTCCTGCGCGCTCGCACGAATATCTCAGGCAGTAAAGGCCAAACGCCGAGCGCGCAAGGAGAGCAAGAGAGCAGGAGAGAGCGAGAGAGGGAGTCTAGGGAACTTCTGTTTTCTTGGCGGCCAAAAGGAGTTCCGCGCGGAGCACTCGACTAATGGATGCTGGGAGTCTTATGGGTAGAGACGACGACTACGACTACGACTACGACGACGACGACGACGACGACGCCAAACTTTAACTCGTTAATTACGGGCGCGCGAGGGCAACTTCTTGCGCCGGCGTAGCGCTCTCGAATATTTCAAACTATTGTGTTCGTAAACCCCCGAGGGCTTGGCTCTCTCTCTCTCTCTCTCACAGCCGAGCGCAAACCTTTCCTTCCACCTCGCTTTTCGTCGTTTTCTCGCTCTCTCGCTTTTGGCCTCTTAGTTATAGCTCCTCTCTCTCTCCTCTCGCGTATTTTTCCTTTCTTCGACTCTTTCGCCGTCCTCCTTGCCTTCTTTTCTTCGGACCTCTCTCTGCCTGCGTGCCGAGTGTGTTATATATACATTCGCTCTCGACGATTTTCTGTCTTTCGCTAGTTTCGCCCTTCTTTACATTGCCATTTTCTTCCTCCTTCCAGATTTTTTTTCTTTTTCTTTTTTTTTTTTTGGACTTTTTTCGCTTTTGCCCGGACCCGTTTCTTTATATTGTTTTATGCGCGCGTTCTGTGTTTTCTATATGTGTGTGCGTTCTTTTTTTTTGTTGCAGGCTCTACTTCGTTTGCAGTCTGGTTGATGTCTTAATTGTGATGCGATGAGTGGATATTTAAGCTCGTTTAATTAGGGAAAGTGGTTGACGCGTAATTAATTTCTTTCCATCTTTTTTTTTACGTGATTTCTAAATTTTAATCTCTCAGAAAGTAGTTGAAATTTCGTATTATTTAATTATTTTCTACCTCGCGAGTTTTTAAAGAAAAAATAAAATTCTATATACGTATATTCTAAATATGTCATTTGTAAAAAGCCTAAATCGTACACTTCGATCTGCATATATCTACCACTGTAAGCTCGTAAAAGCCATCGTAGCTCACGAATACAAACACATTCCAAATCCCGAAGCCCCGCAAGCTCCCGAAAGCAGCGCTAGCAAAAACGAGACAGGAGTTTATACGTATAACGGCGGGAAAATCAGTGCTCGAAACAAGGAACGAAGGAAAAGTCCCGAAAGTTGCGTTAATCGTAACGTTCGGCAAACGTGCGCACACATCCTCGCTTACCCCCGATTTGTGCATCTGGGCCAAGTGGGCGGTACATTCTACTACCCCATCCTATATAACCGAGTCGCCGGCGGCGGCATGCATATGCTAATGCGAGAATAAACGCTTCCTATTAGAAGAGCCAACAAACGCGCGCGCGTTGCCCGATGAGCTTTGGGATTTGAATGCATAAATACTCTCGAGCTCTCTTCTCTCTTCGCCTCGCGCTATAAATATATGTACACTCGAGCGATCTGTACGCCTGTACGTGTCTGTTTATGTCTGTGTGCGTGTGTATTGTATCTCTTTAACTTTGTTTATGTGTGTGTGCGTGTGTGTGTGTACAAAGGAGTGGGAGATCTGTGCGCCTTTGCTTAAACAATGTGTGTGCTTTAGGATTTTCTGCGCCGCGTTTGCTATACTTTCTGGGCCTTGGGAGCTGCTTTGTATCGCGCCTGTGTGCACTTGGAGGAAAATCGTATTGGTAAATTAGATGTAATGGGTTATTAAGAATTAAAGAATAGTCTTTTCTTTCGTTATTTCATTATTATAGTAAACAGTCTGTCTAAAAAGAAAGCTTATTTCACAAGTAGAGGAGCAAAAATGAATATTATTTATATTTTGGGGAAAATTCGAATTTAGCTATTCAATTTGTTACTATACATGACTTCTTTGATTTTAATTTTTTGGAATTAGACAAAACACATTCGGAGACAAATAAGTGATCGTGTATATATGTATATAGATGCCAACATACATTACAACGGGTTCGAGGCCGCAGGCGCAGAGTCGCCGTACATCCCCGCGGTATAAGAGAAAAAAAAATGCAGCATAACTATCGTCGATTTTCGCGCTCCAGTTTTGCCGTACGAAAATATGTATGAAAGCGAGAGCGAGGCAAACCTTCCCCGTCGATATGCCGCACGATCGTTACTTCCAGCCAATCAAGCACTTATTACTCCGCTACATTTTTCCCCTCTCCTCTCCCACTCCCCCTCCCCCGGCCCTGCACCGCTTCGATCCTCCTGGTCGTTTTTCCCGGCGACTCTGCAGCAGCGCATCAGTCGCGTAGTACTTCCTCGCAGCTTCATCACTCGAGCCTCCCTCGATCTCGCGTTTATCCCTCTCCTCTTTCTTCCTCCTCGTTTTTTTTTTGTTTTTCCATCGTTTCGCCGTCTCTCCCTTTCGCATTCCCTCGAGGATGTATTAACGGTACAGCTCGGGCCAAAAGTATAATGGTGCTTTTTTTAGTCGAGGAACTCGTTTGTTTATTCACAATGCTATTATCTGAGAGAGAAACCTTTTTATTTTCACCAAAAACGTATCTTAATTTTGAGTATAACATTCGAGCTCGTAAAAATAAACGATTGTTTGTTCGAAACGGTATTGTACACTATGTATTAGTCCTAAAATGTTTCTCGAGACTGTACGATCCGATACGTGGTCGAGAAATTTGGTTCTCCCCTCGGGAAGACTCGGCCGCGCGCTCGTCCGTGAAAAAAAAAAGTTGGTCGAAAGAAAATTCCAGAAGGCGCGGCCGATCGAAGAGCATAAGCCGCGCGCGAGTTATCCCAAGTTTATCAAACCTTTTTCCCCGCGCACGATTCGCTCGACCGCTACGTCGCAGAAGCGCTATATATACCAGCAGTCCCTTCGGGCTGTTTTGCGAGGACTCGGAAAGAAACTTCCGCGGCCTGTCGATGCGATGTCGCAGCGAGGAAAAAAACCCCCTCGTTAAATTTAACGGGAGAGAATTTCGTTACATTGTCATGAGCGCGCGCGCGCGCGCACTTCGAAGGCAATCGAAGAAAAGTTTAAAGAGTTTGTCCTCGTTCGAAATTCCGTATAATATATTATAGGATTAATTGACGTTTGAAATCTTATCCTTACCGCGTGTATAGAACGCGTCGAGTCTCCGTAACGAACATCACTGCCACTTCTATATCGGTGAAAAGAAATGTAGAGCAGGAGTATAGGCGCAAAGACATCTCTCCATCGGGTAAACACAACTGTCTGAAACACACACCGTGGAAGCTCTCGACTCGGTGCAGGCGGGTACGACGATCGCACGGCATTATCTTGGTATACATATTTAAGTGCGCCAAGACATCATCATCTATCTCTCTCTCTCTCTCTCTCTCTCTCTCTCTCGCTCTGGTGGCGCTTCGACCTCGTCCCCTCGCGCCATATCCTATGCCCAAGTCCTCATTTCCAGGGCTGGGCTGTCAGATGCACTCCTGCTCGGGTCATCAGATAGCGCATAATATATATGTCTGCGTGTATGTGCGCGAGGCTGCATAGGTGTATATATATACACAGGGAGAGTTCGGTCGCTCTGGTTAATCTCTTGGCCGAGTGGAGAGCTAAGTTAGTGGGCGTGGGACAAGGCGCGAGAGATGTGCGTCTGTCCTGCTCGTCGACGATCGATTTGTAAGCCGGTATTATTTTCGTTTCTAGACTCCCTTTGTTCGAATATCGACGAATCGCTAGCGTAAAATATTTGTTTTATACATACCTGAATATAAAGTCCAACTAGCGCGAACGACTCGAAAACCAAAAAGACGATCTCGAGCAGATCGTAAGTGCAGCTCAGCAGGTGAAGAACAGAGGCGGGCGTAAAAAGATAGCGCAAGGGAGCGAGAAGTTAAGATCGACCAAAAATCGGTAAGAGAATGCCGTGTCTGTATATACTTGCCACCCTTTGCTCGGTTGTTTTTTTTTCTCTGCATCGCGCGTCGCCGGGCCATCGAGAGAGTATATATATAGTTGCGACGACGTCGAGTGTGCCGTGCTCGGCATTGTTCGCGCGCGCGGATGTCGGGGCTTCGAGCGCTCGGTCGAATCTCGATACCCGTCCCAAGTATGATCGAGACGAGAGAGAAAGAGAGAGTTTTTCAAATCGACGAACAAGACATTGTTTGCCACTACTACGTCCTTCTTTAATCCAGTTTTTGGTTAAAATATTACGCATACTCTAACGTGTAGATGCAGCTCGCAGAAGATACTAAAGTGATTAATGCTACATTTACCGAGTCGAAAAATAGTCACGGGTACATATTTCGAATTAAACCGAAAAACTCAATTTCTCGCAATTTCGAATATTCCCTTTCAATCCGAATATTCGAGCAGCCTTCAACGCTCGTATTCGAATCGTCCCACGAAATAATTATAACGAACAAACCTTGGTAACAACGATTTCCAAAGCCGAACGACACACGCGCAACCTCTTTTGGCCCCAAAAAATCGTCACATATAAACAATCGTCGAACCCATCGGTCCGTGCATAAAGTAGCGGCGCGTGCAGGCGAGGCCAACTATAACGCGTGAAATAATAGGGCATCGGGGGCCGCGAGCTGCCGCGCCAATCGAAAATTTCCAGCTTATCGGCGGGGCGCGCGACGCGCCCGAATCTTTCGAGTGTCGCGATTATAATGATCGGTGTGGGCGGTCTTTCATTTTCTCTCTCTCACTCTCTCCCTGCAGCACCGACCGAGTGGGGAGTAAAAGCCAATCGTTATCGGTGCGATACGGCATGGATAAAACTGGTGAGCCATGACTATACGTATATACGTACCGCTATACACGCACGAAAGTGAGGACAATGGAACGACAGAGTGAGAGAGAGAGAGCATCGACGGTATATCGACGGATGACGGCTTATTAAGTATTTTTTTTTTCTCGCTCTCGCTCTCTCTCTCTCTCTCTCTCTCCTTTTTGTGGATCTCTCGCGCGGGCGCGGGCAAAAGTGGATATGTACGCGCGCGACTTTAACAAGGCAATTATATATAGCGAGGGGTGTTTCAACGTTGCGTTTTGTGCCTCCCTCATTGTTCTAAATCATTTTCTTATGCGCGCGAGCTCGTTGTCGCGCGGCGGTATCGACTGGGCTGATATGTGCTGGTGAGTACAAAACGATCGCGAGCTTTAATTAACGGAATTGATTGCGACATCGATGCGATGTGTGTATATGTATATGTATGTGTCGGGAACGGTAAAATTTGTCGACTACCGCTAGGTTTGATGAGTCTTTTGTTAGGATTTTGAAGAAAATGATGGTTTTAATGCCGGTCTGTGCCGCGCCCGACGCTCTGCGAATTCGGCGTGGAAAAAAAAGTCACTCGTGCGCGTCGTTGTTGCGGCATTGTCGCGGTTGTCGGGATGAATATTTTATTGTACATCCGCGAGTGGGAGTTTTGACGAAATTTTGGTTTTTAACGAGGTTTACGCGTGAACGCTCGGATTTTGAAAAACGAGAGGTTTGCACTCGTGCGATTTCGAAGTAAAAATAGGGTGTCATTAATCGTCGAACTTGGCTGTATGATTTGCCTTTAGTTCATTTACAGTCAAAAAAATCAATGCAATATCACACTTCCTTTTAGTAGTTTCATCTAATAGGTAGAATATTACATTGAAATTCGAACGCATCACGTTTACTCGGTATCAAAAATTCGATTCATCCAAATAATAACGACATATTCGCTTGATCCCCACGCAATATCCAAGTTCCGAAAAGTACGCGCAATTACCTCATGCCACGATCGCTATTATATTGAAAGCATATTCAGCTCATGGCATAGGTGCATCAAAATTTATTTTACGACTAATAAAGAGAGAAGGTTCTCGCCCCAGCAACACTCGTCTAATGCGATTAAAAAGGAAAAAAAAAGCGAGCTTTTGCGGGGTTGACAGAAATGGCCTCGTTTCAGATCGTCGTCGTCGTCGGGGCACACCTAAGATCGCGAGATGCGCGTTGTAAATTTCTCATTCGCGTGCGACTTTTCTGACTCTGTCGCTCTCCCCGGTGCCGAGGCCGTTTAATTTTGTTTATGCGCGCACTTTAAAGGACATAAACACGGTATCTCAATTCCCTGGTGTAATTTTATCCAGGCTGCACCCTCCGATCTCCGTTACCCGCCTCTGTACCAACACACCGGAGCCGCGCGCTCGCTCCCCCTTTCTCTTACGCCCGTGCATTTTTATCACTTTATTATGTTATCCTTCTTTATGCCGCGCGCCCTGATTTTCAGCCATTCTCTTAGGCAACGCGTGCGGGACGGGATTTTATTTTCATAAGGAGATTTGCAGCCCTGGCTTTGACGATCTGATAAATTTCAGACCAAGTGGAGAATTCCATATGGCTTAAGTTTTAGAATTATATAGACGAGAGATAATGTGAAAAAGTGAATATTCACGCGTTGAAATTTCACTCATTCCTCTAATATATTCACTTCATTTCTTTTTCGAAGCAAAATTCGATGTGTCATATAGTTTCAATTTTTATTTTCGCAATCATTCTGAAGCTCTCGTCACGTCTTCACCCCACTCCCGCAGCGACATCGTTAAAATCTTCCTATACCTTTTCAGTCCTTCCCAACCCTATCCACCCACCAATAGCACAATTATCTCCGACTAGCGCTATGAAGCATTAACGCACAAACATCGATAGCTCGTGGAGAGATCGATATAATCGTCGGCCATTATCACTGAAAAATTTTGCACCCCATCCTCCTCCGCCATAAGCCCCATCCGCGGCACTTGCTTCTCTCCTTCGACCCTCCTCAACACACTTTCACTCTCTCTCTCTTGGTTCGACGTTATGATTATGGCGCAATCATATCGGATTGTTATTATGGCTGATGGCCCGGCGGGAGGCCGAACGCGAAACTGCCGCACGCAGCGGCAGCAGCTGCTGGGGAGGGAGGCTTATCTTTGAAATATGCTGATAGAGAGAGAGAGAGAGAGAGCCTACCACCACCGCAGTCGTCCTCTCCTTCTTTTGGCTCGCGCGCCGTTGACGAGGAAAGTGAGAGAGATGAGCATAGAAGAAGAAGCAGAGGGGATTCCCGGCGTGTGCAGATGTTGGCGTTTTATCGGCCGAGCGACTCTACGCGAAGGGTCGCGCGGAATTGCCTGGGACTTTATACTTCTTAGGCTCTTTTTTCTTTCTCTTTCTTCTTCTTCTTCTTCGCCTCGGCTTCTCTCTCTCTCTCTCTCTCTCTCTCTCTCTCTCTTAGCTTTTGCGCTTCCTGTCGGCGCGACCTTGTCGAGAGCCGATGGGTTTTCGATTCGCGTTTGTCATTTTCTCCTGGGTGACTTGAGAGGGCTTAAAGCTTTATTTTATCAAAGATCCCTGCGCAATTTTTCGTGCCTGAAATTTGGATGTTCCTTGTGATACGCTTTCTACTCGTTGAAACTGATACTGAAATTGACTTTTTTTACTATAAGGTGAATTTCCTAATTTCAAAACTGTTCGTTTAACAATACATTTGTTAATATGCACACTTGCCAAGGAGCAAATCTCCATAAAACCCAAGCTCAGCGCCCAACGTTCTCTCTTTTAATCTGTCGCGCGTACAATTGCAGATTCTTTATATTCTCTCTCAACCTCTCCTCTCTCTCTCTCTCTCTCTCTCTCTCTCTCTCTCCTCCAACCAAGGCTTATCATCGGTGCTCCCCTCGACGTCCCGCGTGACGCCTACACGTCGAGATATACGCGATGTACACGCGTTAGCAGTAGGAGCAGGAGCAAGAGAGAGAGAGAGAGAGAGAACCCAGAGGCTTCGGCCTGATTTCGCTGCTCGACTGTTGATTGAAACGTTCTGATTGCGTCCCCTAGGGGGCGGCATGCGGGTGTCGGAGCGAGAGAGAGAGAGAGAGAGCAAAGGGGGAACAGCAGCCGATCGAGTCTCTAGTCGTCCGCCGCTACTACTCCTGCTGCTGCTGCCCCACCCACCCGCACGTACGTACCTACTTATTTGGTAGTCTAATGCTTAGTGCCCGTGATGATGAAGATGACGAAGAGGAGGAGGGCGATGATGATGATGATGATGATGATGGTGGTGGTGGTGTTGCGCCTCTCGCTCTCTCTCTTCGTGTGTATAGGCAGTCGACGTCGTAGTCGTCGTCGTAGTCGTTGTCGTTAATCCCTCGATGGCCTCGCTACATGGATGACGGCGAAAAGCGTCGGATGCTTGCTGAGCAGTGCTGTGCAATTGTCGAGCGAGCAATTATCTCATCATTTGTGGGTGGGGGCGGGTGGGCTGTCCATTTCGATGAATTTTCGCTGCTCGAGAGGAGAGAAAAGACGGAGGCTCTATATTTATCGTGCCATGATGGCCAGACTTTACGTGAATTCGGCTCGATTTTATTGCGGATCGATTGAATCGAATGATAAGACTTGGAGAGGAGATGACGCATCTTTAAGGAAATAGAGAATTTCATTAGATCTTATAGTTATAGTATAATAATGGAATTATTTGATTTGATTTTTTTTAATCCAACTCGAATGTTTTACAGTATTTTTCTCTTTGAATTTCCTATTAAAAAGATAAAATTGTGGCAAGTGTGATTTTCTTCTTATGCGATACCTGGTGTCCCACTTCAAAAGTCTAACAATAACAGTGCGTGGTTAAGCCTGTATTAGAAGATACAGTGACTTAAACTAACACAAATAGCTTATGCGGAAATGCATTTATAATAACTAAAAAAAAATTAAAATTTTATTAGTTCCAATTATTTTGTACACTATATACATGGATCACTACACCCTCCATATACAATTAAAGCTGCTGCGAATCTGATAAGAAATGCCAATTATCGAGAAGCACTTGATTGGAATGTAGCTGGTCTATTGCTACATCATTTAAATTCAAAGATCTCGCCTAGTCTCTAAGCGAAGGTAAACAATCGCGCGCGATCGGTCCTCACTTATACATATATATAGTCCAGCAAAAAAAAAAAGTTCCGACATCCACACAGCAAGTCCGAATAAAAAATGAATTCACTTACGAGGAAAGCTAAAACGGGGGGAGGATTTAATCAATCGCAGTGAGACAGATCGGCGTAGAGCAGCCAAAGAGAGAAAGAAAGGCTATATATGTGCGTGTATGTGTGCAACGAGGGACCGAGGCGAAACGGCGCAGACACATATATATATAGGGTTCGAAGCCAACGGCAGCGTAGCGGCGAGCGGTGCGCGTAATCATTCCTCGTCATGAAAACCGGCTCTCCTCGCATCCCTGGACTCTCTCTCTCTCTCTCTCTCTCTCTTCTATATACATGTATACAGGACGCATATGGGCACAGGCACCGCAGTAGCAGCAGCAGCAGCATCGTAATCCGCGCGGACGCGAATGAATGGCAAATGAATGGGGCGGCGGCGGTTGCGACGACGCGCCGCACGGCGAAAAGTTAATCACGGTTTGCCATGTCGGCGGTCACGGGGGTGCGCGTATAGCTCTCTCCTCTCTCTCTCTCTCTCTCTCTGTGTTATACGCGCGTGCGAGCCTAGCTTTTGCTCACCAAGGGCGAGGAGGCGAGCGCTAGGGATTTCTTGATTACATGGGCGTACGCGCGTGTCCCCGTATGTACTCTCTTTTTTCTTTTTTCTTTTTTTTTTTGTTAGATGGGGGAGCTGCTACCGCATGGAGATCGTTGCGCGGCCCGATAAAAGCGATAGGAGACGCGCGAGTGCCGAGGAGCATGTTGCACGGTGTTTGGGTGCCGAGAGCGAGGTGATGCCGTGGTGATGGAACGAGTCTTTGTTGCGAATTGGGTTATCGGTGATGGATGATGAATAATTTAATGCGCGATGCTAATGAATGAGCTGGAATTTTTTACGAATGATTTTGTAGGAAAGCTTAGGTTATGGTGTTATAATACGTATTAAGGCCGTGTTCGAATTTTCATAAAGATTAAGATTTTTCGGTATATCTATAAATACCGAAAAATAGCAAGACTGGAAAAAAAAATAAATGGGATAATGATAAATACAGCTAACTTTTTGCTCGGATACAGTCCCAATATATAACTCGGCCAAAAGGTTCCGCAAACCTATACCAATTGAATGGAGCACCACCAGATATATCCCGCTAAGAAATCCATTCCATCGCCAACCAATAATCAACAGAGAGCTAAACGCAAACATTCAACTCAGCGCCGCGTTTTCGCAATCTCACAGTGTGAACTCCACTTCATCGACCGAATCGCCTCCTCCCCCCTCATCGACAGTGCATATATACACACGCTCCTTCCTCTGCGGCACACATAGGCGCGCGTATATATTTCCAGTTAACTGCGAGCGAGTATATATGTACAAGGATAGAAAAGATCTGTTGCTGGTGGTGCCACTGCCGTGCCATATGGTCGTGTTTGCCGGCGCGCAGTCGGGAGTCGCTGTGGGCGCGTATATACATGGGTATACAGCGGAAAGTATATATACGCCCGTTACGAAACAATTACGGTAATAAAAGTCCCGTCCAATCGCGTAAATGCTCTCGTGTGCATGTGTATGTTATACACACCATGGCTGAGAGATTTTTCGAGGACAGAAGGCAGGGATTTCTGTCGGCAGCCTCCATTTTCTCACTTATATGCGCGCGTGCGTTCTCGATCTGTGTGTATTTATGAGAGGATTTGGACGGAGATGCGACACTCGCGCGCTGCTACTGCACAGGGGCAATAACAATCAGTGGGAGATTATTGGGCCGTATATATAGCGTGCGGTTGATCATGGAAATTTGTAGGTTAATGTGCTCGCGGTGTTATCGATAGGCGATTGATTGCGAGATACCAGGCGGGATACGACAAATATTGCCTCTCTTTTCCCCCCTTTTCTTTCTTTTTTTTTTTTGATTAATGCTGCAATAGCATAATTCGATGTTTACTTTTGCTGCTGATGCGTTGGTATAATATTTTTATGGTATATCGGTTATAATTTTTTTTATCTTGCGTACCCCTGATTGGATCGTGTTTTTCTTAATAAACATGAATATTTACGATGGCTTTTTACAGTGATCGATGAATTGTTGCCCAAATTTTATTCGGTATATCGCTTGTCAAAGAAATCTCATTCAAGCCAATATTAAAGAGTTATCGCTACAGCAAATGTAACAAAAAAACCCGGAGCTAACGACCTCTCTCGAAGTGAAAAAGATAGTAAGAAAGAGAGAGAGAGAGAGAGAGAGAGAGAGAGAGAGAGAGAGAGAGAGAGATGGAGAGAGGGAAAAAAGGAAAAAAAGAAGCGCACACCGCGAACTGCATGAGCATCAGCAGTCATAATAATCCGGGCGCGGGAGTCGGGTGCAGCGGCGCTTTATCGATTCTGCTTTTATCGTCAGCAGTAGCGTCTCGGGCCCGAGCGCGGCAAAGTGTGTGAATTGTAAAGTAATTACATAAGATTAGCGTGAGCTGCGACGCGGAAGGTGGTGCAGGGTATACAGGAGCCACTCTCGCTCGGTTACTTCCAGCCCAATGATCCTCAACGGCCGCTTCGCTTTGATTCCTCTCTTCATTGCCTTCTCGCGTTCGCCCTTTTTCCTCTCTCTCACTCCCCTCCCACCTCTTCTTCCTCTCTCTCTCTCGTTTACCTTTCTCCTCCTTTTTTTCCCCCCATTCGTGCCGCTCTCTCTCTCTCTCTCTCTCTCTCTCTCTCTATCTGCTGCTGCTGCTGCCGCTCCCTCCGGCCGAGTATCTTTGCAGACGGGGAGAGGAAGGCACTTGGGTTCGCGTGCCTCATCTGCATTTCATCATCGGGCTAATTTGTTGAGATACCGTTTGCCAATATTTCAGCATTTTCATACCTCATTGCGCGCTGAATGGAGGTGGAGTGAGAGAGAGAGAGAGAGAGAGGCGCACCCCGGAGGATCCGGGACGCGAGTAATTTAACCTCTGAATCGGCCGCTTACAAAGTGCCTCCTCGCAGCTCTTTCTCTTTCTCTTTCTCTTTCGTTACGGTTCTTTTTTCAAGTGTTTACAATCGAGCACTTTCTTTCCCTCCTGTTTTGCTCTCTTTGGGACTGGGGATGTGTAATTATTCCTCATTATGATTTGTACACCCTTTTGTTACCTGTTGTTCAGATTTTCCTAGTCATTCTCTCAGTTATTATTAACTTGGTACCAATTTTTAAATATTGACCAATGTTCCAAGTTTTTAATAATATGATAAATTATGGCTATATGCATAAATTTTTCTTATTATGACAAAATTGAGTGCATCAAGTATAGGTACTAATTCTTATCTAACCAATAAATCGCAAATTTAAAAATAAAAAATTCTATTTAGTATATATCCATTTCCAGCCGGAAACACAAAGCACTTTAGTCCGGATGAAAATAAGTAAAATCAATCTCTATACATGTTATTACGCTTAAAAACACGGGCGCCGAGGGGAAAAAAAACAGAGAATATAAGAGTAAACTCGACCTCAGCCTCGTCGGCAGATCGATCGAACCCGACTTTCATTCACGAATAATCACGAGAAAGGCAGTAGCAGTACGATTCCACTTTCGACTGAGTGTAAAAATAAGGAGAAAAAAAGGGAAGAGAGGGAGAGAGAGAGAGTCCTCGAATGAGCACAGAGAGAAAATTCGAGTGCGCGCGTCGTCGTCGTCGTCGTCGAAATTCGCCGACTGAGAAATGGATTTGCGACAAGATGTCGCAGCGCCGGCCCTGGAATTCTGATAAGGTGGAGGCTTTCAAGCTGGTATAGAGATAGAGAGCGAGAGAGAGAGAGGGAGAGGGAGGGACAGGACGAAAGTGAGGAGGAGAGAGACTGAAAGAGTGACGATGAAGAGGAAAAGAGAGTTAGTGGGCCGGACTCCGATAGTCGCGAGGAGCCTGCGAAATGTTCCGGAGACTTTTCAGAGGAGAATGAGGATTAAAGTATCTTGTGACGTGGAATTTACGTAGATACAAGTATTTTTGGATGTACCTTTAAACAGGATATATACGGAGAAATACATTTTATTCGATTAATTGATTCGAACGAAACAAAAAGTTCGTTATTTGACGTTAAACAAAAAGAAAAACATCAGCGTAATAGTAAAAGCTTCACGCTTCAAACGATACTTTCATTCGGCTACACTCGTCGGTATTATCCATTGAAAAATCTGGCACACACAATCTTTGCGCGGGCACAGTGAAAAGAAGCCAAAGATACAAGCCTCGCGCCCGCGCTCATAAGCAGTTAAATAAAAATGATAGAATGGAAAATTTGGCATGATGGGGAATATAAGAAAGACGCGAATAAGGCGAGCTTTTTGTGCGTCGCGCGCGAATAAAAAGGCACACAGGAAGTCGCGCGGGGCGGAGAAAAAGATAGTGGAGAAGGACCGAGGCGAGCCAAACTCTCTCTCTCTCTCGCGTGCGAAGCGGACAATGTCCGTGTGTTACACAACGGTGGAGGAGAGCCAGACACACCCCCGGGCTATTTTGCCCTTATATATACGTTCGCTTCCCTTGAAAGCTAATGTCTGCGATAACACCTTTAATCCCTCGACTCCTCGCTCGTATTTCGGGAAGTTCTCTCTCTCTCGACCGTTCCGCCTGTGTGTGTGAGATTCGCAACAGCTTCCACAGATCAAACGCGCCGCGATATGCAAAGGACTAATTTGACGCGCTCCTTTGTGCGCCTCTGTAGTTTTCTTTTATTCCGAAGCAAAGGGCTGTCGGGACTCTTTCGCTTATTAACCGAACTTTATTTTTCTACTTTCGTTCGATATCTGTTGTGCGGCTCGCGAGGAAATAGGATGATCACTTGATTCTCAAATATTTTTCTTTTAACTAGTGATAGAATACGAGAAAGATTCGGAAACGAGCATTATGCAATAATTATATTTGACCCCCGACGCTTTAAATATCAGATACGAATAACTCGACTGACTAAATAAAACAAATAGCGTCTTACGCCGAGAGATAAACAAGTCCCTCCCTCTGGGCAAAAAAGTCAAGGTAAAGCAAACGTCGCAAATAGTATCCGGGGATATTTTCCCGTCTCAGCTCCGCGGCGGCAACAAAGAGCAGACGAAAACAAAAATAAAAGTGTTCTCGTGTATCGCGCGCGCGGTACACACGGGGAGGACGTAAAAATTTTTCATCCCCCCTCGGCTCTTTCTACATGTACAAGTAGATAGAGAGAGAGAGAGAGTCAGACAGCGCGCGCGAGGCAAGGAATGTCTCGACAAGCCAAACACGATATATTTGTCGTGTCAACAATTTAGCCCGAGGGGCTATGAGCTGCGACTCGCTCTTGACTTAATGTGACGAAAACGAGAGAGCGAGTGAGAGAGAGAGAGAGCAAATGACCGGGAAGGAAAAAGAAAACAGAGAAGAGAGAACTGCTGCGCGCGCGAGGGATGGCTTGGAAGTAGTGTACACACGGAAGAGCGGAGGGGTTGCGAGACAATTTGAATAAGTGATTTTGAATCGGGATTTGAATAATGCGATTGCGTATTCGATGAAATTAGTGGAATTTCGTGCAGCAGCGGGGGAGCGACCGAGGCTCGCGTGCGACGCATATACAGCTGTTTTGGGGTGTCGTATATACCAGGACTAGCGACGAAGTGAATATCGATGGATAATGGATCTTGCGATGTTCTTTTGCCGTAACAATGTTATTCTTCTCTTTTTGAGAGTAAATACGGATACGATCGCGAATCGAATATAATGTATTTTTGGCTAGATTTGAATATTTTTACTGTAGAGACTTTTTGCGATAATAGCGGAGACTTTCACGAGGCGAATTCATAAAACTGACCATCCCGCTCGTGTCGCGTCATCGGAAATCACGCGCGACTACTTTCCAACCATATTGCAGAAGCATATAATATATTCGCAGTACCCCCTCAAAAAATAACATAAGAGAGATAGGCCGAGAGAACAGGGATAAAGGCGAAAAGAGAGACAGAGACAAGAGAATGGGAGGAGCAGGTCCTTCAGTTTTAAGTCACCCCGATCTGTCCGCCCATGTCTCTCTCTATCTCTCCCAAACGCAGAGTCAGAGAGAAGCGAGGGTCGCGCGCACACACGTATACACGTATACGCGAGCGTTTCAGCTCGCTGGGGGGAAGTGCGCTTAATGAAATATCTGCGTAGGTTTAAGTGAGTTACAAGTCCCCAGGACCGAAACCCCGTCCCCGTGTGTACCGTCAAAGAACGACAGAGAGAGAGAGAGAGAGAGAGAGAGAGGAACCCTCCGCGCGTTGCGTCGCCGCTGCCGCCGCTGCGACGAAAACATATTGTCCTCGAATTTGCAAAGTAACACGCTTACCACCGCCGAGCGTGTTCGTCCTTCCGTATCTCTCTCTCTTTCCCTCTCTCTCTCTATGTATATATATATATAGACGATGTGTATGTGTGTGTATACACGCACTTTATTTTGATTTCGTGGAGGATGTCGCTGCGGCTTGTAGGAGGGTAAAAGTAGAGCGGGCAAATCGAGTGCGCGTAAGAGGGGGACAATGATCGCTTTTTAGGACGGCTAATTCGATTTTTAACGTCGTTGCCCGCTGGGGAGATGTGCAGTGCAGTCGCCGGAGCACCGAACGTTCGTCTCTCGCTTTTCCACTCGTTCATATGTTTCGGCGCGCACAATTTATACGAAATCTTTTATAATTACGAAGTTCCGAAAATTATATTTAAGATTATTTTTCGATTCTCCCAATGTCGACAAAATGTATTTTAAACGGAGCCTCGAAGCAGATCGATTCATATGTTAATATTTACAACCTGTGCACGAGCGCAATCCCCTGTATATAACGATAGATTACGTCGACAGCTCTTCCTACACCTGCGTGCAACCTCGGTTCGTTCGCAAACACAGCGACCAAGTGTAATATCGATCTCTCGACTATCCCAAACAAAAGAGAAAGCATCCTCACGACTCTCGCGCAAGCACACTGCACACATATAGCACAGACACAGTTAATCTTAGAAAACCCATCCACCATAGCTCGTACCGCGCGAGCTCACAAATCCAGCCGCAACAACTCGACGCGCAAGGTGCCTCCTAAAACTGCAGTCGCGCACAGTCTCGCTAATCTAATTCGGCGGAACCTAACCGCAGTCTGCGAACACACGCACACACACACGCACTTACGCGCGTAGGAGTATCGAGTTATGCGTTATACTCGTGCGGGCGAGTTAATCCATGCCGAAAGTCTGTATCCGTCGCTACTTTCATCCCTCGCTAGAGGAGGTGTAGTGTGCTTGTGTGTATGTACACGATGCACGCACACACTGTAAATTCTCCCACGATCCTAAAAGCGTTGCTCTCGGGGATTAGCTCGGACTAGCGAGTCGTAATGCGTAATACACACCGCCAGAGAGAGAGAGTCTATATGTACGTTTCTCTCGCTGCGTCTTTTTCTAGGAGGAAGATAGAGAGAGAGAGAGTTTATTCGCGTCGCTACATTACCTCCGTCTATCATGCTAAGGATGAAGGGATCGTGGGGGTGGCTTTGAGGATGACGCCGTTGCTCGATGGTTAGTGGCGTGTTGTAGTGGCCGAGCGTCGCGATGTGCCGAGTGGCTGCGATGCTTTTCTGGGAATTGTTTTCGTTTAGCTTGGATAGCGGATAAGGGAGAACGACGTTACGCGGGAATGAAATCTCTTGGCGAATTTGCTCTTGTTAAAAACAAATTAAAATTTAATCAGTTATTACTACGTTAACCAATTACAAATAATCACTTCCTTGAAAACTGTACACCAGCTATCCCCACATCAAAAAGCATAAATTTATACCGAAGCCAAGATGACAAATCCTTTTTTTAACTCGATATTGAAATTATCTTTGTCGCGTGTTCATTTCCCTTTCACGGATACGCACAATCGTTAATCCACTTGTCGCGACTCGCGCAAATACGATTAAAAAAAGAAATACCTCGTACTCGGTAATACCGCTCTCTCTCTCTCTCTCTCTCTCTCGGTCTCTGTCTTTTTGTACCTTTTTCTTCTCGGACTAATACACAGGCGCAGACACCCCCGCGAAGTATACGCTCGCGCTGTGTGTATTAAATTTAAATAAAAATACCGGGAGCGGCGGCGGCGGCAGCGGCAGCGCCGCGTGTTCCACGAGGCCGAGCCTATAAATCAGACGGCGGCGGCCGAGCGGCCAGTTTACGGAGAATAATGCCTCATATTTATGCCCCCTTTCTCTTTATCTCTCGTTCTCGCGCGTTCCCGAGCATCCGCATTTCTATATATACATATATGCGTTTTGTATCGGTCGAGCGCGCGATACTCGGACTGCACACGAGCGAAGAAAAAGGAGTAATGGGAGATGTATAGACTTTTGTGCTACTTGTTTTCTGGTTGGTTATTATATATACTATTGCTGGGTTTCTCAGTGTCGGATATTGTCATTGGATGCGGTATAATTTGCGATTATGTCGATTTGAAACCTTATACGTTGTACATTAACTGAGCTTACGAGATATTAAAGCATTTCCAGAAAATCAAGCTCGAGACGCACAAGTCTGGACAAATATTCAAGTGTCAACGAGCTCGAAACAATGGACCTCCGAAAAATCTCTCACTTCTCTCGCTCACCGATGAAAATCAAATATTTATGAAGGCTGCGCACACGCGGTAAACAAAATAATACTCTATGCGTTCTCTCCCAGTCCCAACAATTGTATATACATGTACGCGAGTGATAAATTTCGAGGTATAGATATATGTATAGCTAGGGAGCGCGCGCGTGTGGTGGTCGTAAAATAAATCTCCGCGGGGCCGAAGCAAGCGTTGCGGGCAAAAATTGCGAATCTCAGGTAGCCGCTGGCGCGTAGGTGATACCTTATGAATTGGACAGGCTAAAGCGGTAAAGGCGAATCTATTCTCCACGGAGTGGCGCTCACTATCTGTGTGTGTGTGTGTGGTTCGCGTCTCGCAGTGGCAGTCCAGGGTGTGGCTTCGGCAGCGCTGCACGGCAGCAGACGTCGTAGAGCGATAATGAGGACGGCGACGGGATAAATCATCCGCTCTCTTTCTCTCTCGCGCTCCCTTGCTTCCTTCGCCGCGAGGATAATCATAATCCCGGGACGCGCTTCCGAGCGGATTTTTTCTTTGTTTTTCGTTATACTGTTGGTTTTTAGTGGCTTTTTTTTTGCAGGCTCTGATAATAGAGTAGAGTTTTCGTATACATAAAATTGCGCTTAGATTTAGCATAGTTTCGTTTTTATTCGATAATGTTCGATAATGCAGTTTTGAATTGTGCCGGAAACTACGTAGTCGCTTATTAAGTTTAAAATTGGTAAACAAATTGGATAACCGCAGTTATGCAAAGATATTTGTTATTCCATTGAGATCAATTTGATATATATAGTACACAGGATGTGACATTCATGTCGCCGTGCAATTACATTTAATTAAACAAATATCATTTAGCGCGAAGAATTTCATTAAAATTAATACACATATAAATATACACATCACATCGTCTACTGCGTTTCTTTCCGCAGCTCCTTGCAGTATTTTTCCTTTATTTCTTCCCCGTTCTTTAATAATTCCTTCTCTCTTCCACTCTCCCTTTTTCCACTCTATTTCTTGTCCCTTTTCACTTAAACTCACTCACTCTCCTACTCTCTCTCTCTCTCTCTTTCTCGCTCACTCGTTCTGTTTCTCTCGACCGCCGTAGAGACGGAATTCATTTTGCTCGACGAGCAAGCTCTTTCCGTCTCCCGAGAAATCTTTCTCGTTCCTTCCTTCTTCTTTTTTTTTATTTTATTTTTTCTTCTCTCTCTCTCTCTCTCCTCTTCCCTCGCTCGCGAGACTGGCTTTTCCTTATATATCTATACACACACATATATATATATATATATGCACACAACGCGCTCTCTTTTTTTTCCTTCCTTCTCCGGGCATCAGCGAAGAATCGCAAGAGCGACGGGGATGGGTGGAGGAGGAGGAGGGCGCGTTAACGTAAACTCTCGCGCACCATGCAAAATTGACACAGAGAGGGAGAGAAGAAACGCGGAAACGTCTTTGCTCGTTCTTTCGCTCTCTCTCTCTCTCTCTCTCACTCTCTTGCTCTGCCCCGCTTGGCGAGGTGGAGGAGAAAAAAAGCTTCTTCGTTAAGTTCTTTTAACGAAATTAAAATTCCGCGCCTGCAGAAGGAGTTACTGTACAATCCTTTCCTCTCTCCTTCTCCTCCTCCTCATTCTATATCTCTTGGGTCGAGCGTGCACGTATATGTACGTATTTAATTAAAGTTTCTTCTGCTGTTTTTGGACAGGTTGGGGGGCCGAGATTGTTAACTTACTCTTTACTTCGTTAGGATCAACTTGTATATTTATTGTGTTTGGTTTTGTTAATGAGTTTGATTAACGAATGACTTTTATCTGCTTTCGCGAGTGTAAAAGATTTTGTTCATTTACTCTCGAGCATTAATATAAACAACGTAACTTACTGATTTTACTGCAAATAAATTTCCAGAAGCAGAAAATTCCATTTCAATGTTATTCTGGGACGTTACATAATCTAGATCATCTCTCTCTCACTATTAAAAAGTGTAATATAACCGCAAACTCATCATTGCAAAATCAGAAGGAATAACCATACTCCACCCTACGTTGAACCAGCACAGTTAGTTGAGAGAACAACATTCCCCGGCCCCGCTACTTCTCCCAGAATATACAACATCATCAATGAGAGGGAGCGAGGCTTTTTTTCCTCCCGTAAATCTGCTTTATTGGTCAATTAACGTTTCTCGGTCCGTCTCTCTGTCTCTGTCTCTCTCTCTCTCTACGGTCGTTGCTGTCGCCGTGTTTCGCCCCCGCGATTTCCATTCGCTGTGCTCCTACGCTTGCCGGAGATAAGACTCTCTCTCTCTCTCTCTCTCTGCCTTAATCAGCGCGTTACGCGCGCGCCACACGCGGGGTTGCGGCGTTGTGTGTCTCGCCTCGGAATGAGATATATTTCGGAATAATGAGCGCGGATGGGCGCGCCACCGGATAAACTGTATTTATGGGGCTGGCCTACCGGCTTCGCTCTTGCTGCTGCTCCTGCTGCTACTGCTGTGGCGCTGGAACGAAATGGAATTGCAACCAGACGCGTGTAACGGGTGTGTCTGCACTGCGAGACCGAGAAATTTTCGGCCTGTTTTCTTTTTCTTTTACATTTTTCATATTCAGGATTTACAGAAAAGTGCAGTTACATTTTTCTAATATTCTAAAATAGTCAGAATTTGTGCGTATATTTTACATTTTCTGCTGTATAGTTTTAGATGTTTAAGATCTTACATAAAATATTTCCTCTTGCAACTAATTCTAACATTTTCTCCTCATAACGAATGATGCAAAAGGTAGAATAACTCTGAAACTAGATAAATAAATATTTTCAGTTCTACTATATTTAACTCTTATCTTTTTAAGTTTGAATTTCCCTTTTTTTTGGATCAATGTACGGCATAGGGTAGTCCGTCCTCGTACAACCGAGCGGACGGGCGAGCTCTGAAAGCTCTTAGGCTTCTTGAAGGTTCTTGAAACTTGTTTTTCAACGGAGAAAATAAAATCAATATCTGAGACCCTTGCGCATAAGCCGAAGGTTAAATCCAATGAATAGATAAGAAAAAAGAACACGCGTTTTCAGTCCACTTGGATATTCCCTTTTTCTTTTTTCTTTTTTTTTCTTTTCTCGCGACCGACCTGAAGAACACCTCGTGAGGAGAATACAAATTATTCGAAAATTCCTTCGTGTAAGTGCTGGAAAGTATAAGATATAAACTTTAAGCTTAATCTTTAGATTTTTAGTTTGTCAGATTGAATTGTATTGTACAAAAAATTGAATATTTAAATTACAATACAACCAATTGATTTTAAACGAGGCCTTTATCATTTTTCAATAATTGATAACCATGCAATAAAAAAAGCAATCAAGTTTTAAAAGTAAAGCTATTTTTGGCCGTCAGTTCAGCTTTAAATAATCACTCATGATACACGGGGAGAATAAATTCCTCTATTACAATATATACGCAATACGATCATTGCATCATCATTGCAGATATACGCGGCGCATATCTCTCCCTTTCTATTTTTCCTCTCTCTCACTCTCTCTCTCGCTTTTTTCGAGCTCGCGAATCAGCCTCGTAGGTCGAAATACGGTTTTCCGATACACCGGCGGTGGCGACGGCGCGCGGCGCAGAATCAATTTAGTTGATTGCGATTGGCTCTGCCGAGGCTTCATCGAAATTTAAAATTGGTTTTTGGCAAATTGCATTGGCCGGACACAGAGGGAGAGAGAGAGAGAGAGAGAGGCCCCGGACCGATAGTAAACTGCTGGCGCCCGGGCAGCTGCTGCGCTGCTGCAGACTCGTTCAAATCTCGCCGTTTAATGAATATAGCTGCTGCTGCTGCTACGGTCACCGCCGCTCGAGCCCATAGAGCGAAATATTGCTACTGCGAGGCTGCGTTTAATACGGGAGGGAAAAAATTGCGTTTTGTAAAATTTTCGTTTCTCCGCTTTTCGACTTTTTTTTTTTTATTACTGCCGTGGAATGGGCATGACGAATTCCAGTTTCTAGATTCATACAAATTGTAATTGTTTTTTGTTGAAGTTAGAGAGCAGTTTAATTAATTTTCACTACTGTTTAAGATTGGTTATTTGCTTGGACTCCAAATGCGATACTTGTATATTGATACAACTTTATACTGGGGACTTTTAGTCGATCAAACATTTGCCTCGAGTTACTCGAGGGATAAGTAAAGTAGAGCAGCAAAGGGTATAGTTTCATCTATAATGGGCTGTCTAAAAATAAGTAAGCTTGTTAGGGTCGCTCGCGTTTAGGGTTGAATTACGTCAATATTTTAAAGTTTCTAATCGGTTTGTCAGTTCCTTTCTTTGCATTAGATTTCATCTCAACATTACATATTTGTATTGAGTTATACACCTACACGAAAACTTATCATTTAAAAACATTATTTTCTCCTTAATTATGTCAACTCTGAAAATAATTTTCAACAGTAATATTTAGATTTATTTGACCGCGAAATTATGATTAAAAGTAAAACTAATAATGCTTTTTTAAAGCAAGTATTTGAGAACAATAATGCTAGTTAAACAATACAGTGTTTGTATTATTTCAAAAAGTGAACGAGAAAAAAAAACGCCAAAAAGCAAATTCGACATCACATTGTACTAAAAATCATATCTCCCCAGAATCGAGAGCGAAATCAAGAGGTCCGCACGCGAGCAAAAGCCATCGCGAAATCAAAGCACAGGAATAAAAACAGTTGGGTGCTGCGATGTAAGAGGTCTCGTCGCGAAATCGGAGCACGTGTTTATGGCACACGCACACACACGCATCGGATACTTGGCCTAAACGCACTGACAAGCTCCAATAAGTCTAGTATATATAGCCGGGTCCAGCGTTACGCCACCATCCCCAACTTGACAGATGTGTACACGCCCTCTCGTGTTGCCCACTAAATTAAATATGTGCTTGTCGCGCGTTTAGTTCGTCGAGTTCTTTGCTTTGATTTGTGCGGCCGAGCCGCGGCGAATTAACGCCTCTGTAGCTTGTGTGTGTGGTAAATCGAATTCGGAGAAGGAAAGGAGTGGATTGCGTGATAACGTGATTGCGTTGAAGCTAGAGTTGCAATTTGATACTGTTTTTGCGTCGTTTTGATGCTTCATTTGATTTCTAATATTATTGTAAGGAATCTGTGTTTTTGATAATATTTTAACTGTTTAGAGCTTTCTTTTACATGCAGATAGCAATTTTAAATAAATGTATTCCGTATAGACATCAACGAGGGGTTGGTACTTAAAAGTTCAAGCATCATGTACTATATACTTCACATTTTCATAGAAAAGGAGCATCGTCGTCCATTTGACTGACCAAACAATATACATTGTATCGAATTGTAGCGGTATTAACTCGGTGAGTAAGGGTCAAGCGCTTTGTTTCACCTCTTTGCTTATCCGATTTTTGATATTTTGCACGCTCTCAGTAATTGCTCAGCAATCCAAATTCAAAAGCCTAATAATGGTTTTAATTGGTATGGACTCTGCTATTGTTTTCTTCTTACCAATAGCATTTAATATTAATCTTCTTTGACTACATGTACAATAGAAATTTAGGTATTCATAAATTTAGTACCTGATTCCACTGTGTAAACCTACAAAATTAATCTTTCAATAGTTTTAAAAGCAACTTTCTTTGCCACGTGCCACTTTATATAGTCATTTCAAGGTGAACTAAGAGAAAATATAAAATTTACGTATTCATTAAAATAGATTTGCAAAATTAAGATTCGTTGTTAGAAAAGGGAGCGGGACAAGTTCTTGCAGTGAATACATTTAACAACAGTAAAACAGGCAGTGGCACGGAAATAGGAATCGAGTTGCTCTTTACAATGGATTAATTAAAAGTAAAGTAGGTAAAAATAGATTAATTAAAAGTAAACAACGACGTCGTAAGCCAAGTAATTTAATTTAGGAAAGAATTTTATCAAAGTAAACATCTATTCATATTTTACATAGTCATTATTGCTGCTTCTGAGTTTGTGTAACCCATAATATATTTATAAATTCTTATTTGAAATCTTAAACTTCTAAGCTAATGATCTTCTACACCCGTATAATATTTTACATTTACATTTACATTTATCATTTACAAATACATATATAAAATTATACACAGATTTTGTAAAAGCTATGACATATTTTACTTATCTTTACTCTGTTTATGTTTCACTTAAGTTTCGTAAATCCTCTATACTTAAAAATCCTATAATTGTTTCTGTTGCACTGTATGGACATGATTTTATTATCGAAGATAGGTTCAAGGCTATCATCCATCAGTATACGTTTATGCAAAGTTCCGATTTGTCGTTCAAAGTTGTAAAAAATATAAGAAATCGGCGTCTGTACTGACGAGTTCTGAAAGCTTTTGACTCTGGGATTTTGCACACGCAAAGTTAACTGCTCGGAACTTTCTAGAAGCTCACATAACATCACGTTTCCAGATACTATTTCACTCGTAATCTTGTGAAGTTCCTCGGTACATTATTATTTTTTGCAGCATTGCGATGCGTTTTATCAGGAGCTGGAGTACGTACATCATATTTTCGAAATCCTCTAAGAATGCGTTATCACGTAAAAATGTTAATCTTAGGATGCAGGTGATATTTACATCACTTCCATATTTCAATAGCAGACATGTTGCCTGCGTTTTCAGTGTGTTTTCACTACCTAAATCGATTTGGTGGAATAAAAGGAGTGTAGTATTTTTCATGATAACGTGATTATGTTGAAGCAAAGGAGCAAGAGTTTAACGTTATTTTTGCGTGGTTTTCTAATATTATTGTAAGGAATGTGTGGTTTTTACTAATATTTTAGCTGTTTATAACTCTTTTACATACTCATCGGAATTTTAAATAAAAGTATTCTATAGAGATCAACAAGAATTTGATGCTTAAAATTTCAAGCATCATGTACAATACAGTTCACAATTTCATAGAAAAGGAGCATCGTCGTCCAGATGACTGATCAAACAATATAAATTGTATCGAATTGTAGTGATATAAACTCGGAGGGTATAAAGGGTCAAGCGCTTTGTTTCACCTTTTGGCTTATCCGATTTTTAATATTTTGCAAATTCAAAAAGCTAACAATGGCTTTGGTATGGACTCTTTGCTATTGTTTTCTTGATACCAATAAAACTTAATATTAATCTTCTCTGGCTTCGTAATAATAGAAATTTAGGTATTCATAAATTTAGTTCCTGCATAATTGTACTATGTATAGTTTTTCCAGTGAATGCATTTAACAACGTATGACGCGAGGCAGTGAAACTGATCCTATGGTGGAATGGGAATAGGAATCGAGTTGCCCTTTACGTAGCCACGGAGATCTCCTTATTAACCACAGCCGGTAATTGCGCGACGTGCGCGCGCGATCAACGCGGATTATTCCGCGGTTCGATGACTGCCCCCTCCGGGCTTATACTCTCTCTCTCTCTCTCTCACACACACACACACATACACACATCTCGAGATAAGGCAGATTAGTTCCCCGGGATAATTGATCCGGGAGTCCCGGCCATTCGTACGTCCGCCCTGGCGAGGCTGTCTGCCTGTGCGCGTGCACGACACGCAATTAAATCTCTCTCTCTCTCTCTCTCTCTCTCTCTCTCCCTTTCTCTGTATCTGGGCTCCTCTAACGATCCGAATAACCACCCTCTCGCTCTCTAGACTGTTTTTGTTTACGAACACGCAGGGGTTGAGGAGAGAGTTTCGAGGTGACCAGTGCGTGATTAATATGTGAAACTTGGTAATTTGTGGGATAGCCGCGGGCTGATGTGCGCGGGTGTACTCCTCGCGGAGGATACTTTTTGTTAATTATGACGCGGCGCACGAGTTTGGTAATTGGTTGATTGACTAGCTGATCGGTGGTACGGATTCTTCCTGCATACGAGATTGAGTTTCGTGGATACTCTTTCTTTGTAATAAGCTTTAAAACAGTGTACGGGAGAATGAAACGAATAATTTTTATTGTAGAAATGAAACTTTTTCTGGTATAGAAAGTTATATTAACATTCTGACAGCCGGAATTTTTCCTACTGAAAAAGTGTAAATTGTAATGTTTCTTAAGTAATAATATATGTGGGCCGATCATGGAATGACACCATATGGCGTCATGCCGGCTGGCGGTGGTAAAGGGGAATTTTCAAAATTTTTATATCAGCAAAGAAGTTTTCTAATGGTTTTGAGTGTTACTGAGAACGATTTTGATACTTATTTTGATACAAAATGGATGCTAGATAATGAATTGGCCATTTTTATCAATTTTGGAGTCAATGCTGACTAGTGATAATACATAGAATTACAAACGATTGCTCAAGATTCCAAGCTAATATTTATAATTCTATGGTAACAATGCTCTTGTAAGTCGATGTAGGAGTTAAATTCTGCATTAGAAAATCAAATATATAATGAACATTGTTGAAATAAGGTGTTTTTCTATTTATTATTTCTTTCGTTTCACATGAAAGTAGAGACCGATGCCAGACGATATTTTTAAAATTTTTTGTCTGCCATCTTGAATTCGCCATCTTGGAATTGAAAAATTGAAATTCTGATTACATATTTGTGCTCAGCTATCTCAAAAACCCCCGAGTAAGAAATTTCAAGCAAAATTATTGCACGTCATCCCGAGAAGGTTAATAAAAGAAAAGTGGCTCGCTAGTTTCATTTAATCTGGAAAAACGGCCATTTTTAAGTTTTTGTTCTTTTTGTTCTTAATACTTACTAATTAATATGAAACTTAATCATAAGTAATTTAATCTTTTTTCCTCCGATTCATATTTATCCATCGATAATCGGAGTTTATCTTATGAAGCAGTTAACGCGTTCGTTATTTAAAAGACCAACAAAAGTAAGAAACTAGATTAAAATATCCAAGCATTTTCATATTTATAGCGTAAGCGATAATTAACGCGACGAATTTCGTAAAATAAACAAATTCACCGAAGGCACCGGTGGCAATTCGCAAATAAATAAAGCAAAAAGCAAGAGAGGAGGTGAAAAATATAAAAAAAAAAAAAAAACGAGGGAAGCCACGGATGATCCGCATTAGTGCAAAGCCCCGCGCGCCGATTGAAGTTTCTTAACGAGTTAATTAGGTCGAGATAAAAATAGATAGCGCGGGCTCGCGAGGCTCTCTCGGCGTTGGGAAACTGATACGGCGAGCGCCACCGGGGAGCGCGAAAGTTCAGTGCGCGAGCACTTGCGGAGCTCCTTTTGCCGCACTCGTCGTCGGCTTCGCGCTCAGCCGCCCTGCCACCGCTGGATTAAAAATGAAAGAAGCGGGAGGAGAGAAGAAATAGAAATAAGGACACGTTTGCACACGACGATTTTTCCTACGTATATAATGTGGAACACGAGGAGAACCAGGGCACGGTTTTAAGAAGAGCGTGTGATTTTTTTTTTATCATTTTAATGAGATGAATGGTGTAGCGGGACGTTTGGCTTGTGCGATATTTATATGTTTCGGGATAAAGACACCGACGAGCATTCGAAATTCTATGCCTTTTAAATTCTGATATTGTGCAAAAAGCAGACTTGCCGAAGTTCACGCAAGATTTTCAGCTTAATTATGTCGATGGTATAATCGATAAATAAAACGTCGACACTTATATATTTATGCTAGAGCATTATTGTGCATCACGGGTATGTATTCTATTCGTACAATCTTAAGCATCCACTGCAAGAAAGCTCGGAGCGAAAATGTCGCGAAATAAAGATCGACATCGACGACGAGCACAATGCGAAGCGAGGCCTAACGAATTAATTTTCTCCGCGCAAGTCGAGCTTTGCCAGTAGCGTCGCGCAGCAGCAGCGTTAATCGCAATTATTTCTCTCACTCAATGCCCCAAGAGCGGTGAAAATGCATTACACACTCCTCGAGGAAGTAATGTACACGAAAGTCAAGTAATTATCCAAGTACGATGAGAGAGAGAGAGAGAGAGAGAGAGAGAGAGAAGCTCGCGCACTATGCACGCAGCAGCCTCTCGAGTTGTGAAGCCGCCCGCGCGTGCATAAAGGAGAGAGAAAGAGAGAGAGAGAGGCAACCGCGGCGAAGAAGACGAGAGAGAGAGAGAGACGCGCTCGCATGCAGTTGCTCGCCCTTTTCCTACCTCTTACTTGCCATCAGCCACCCTTTCTCCCTTTCCTTACGGCAATTTACTTATTTGCCAATCGGCAATTAAAAGCGCAGCCTCCGCTGCTTCTCTCTCTCCTTCGTTTTTTCCCCGTACGCATGCACCTCCTCTTCCTTTCTGTGCTTGCGCAGCGACTCTTTCTCGCGCGCTCGTTTCTTTCATTGTGCTCAGAGTTTACTCGCGTGCCTTTTTTGATGATTTTCTCGTCTTCACGATATGCCCCGTGTGTGTCATTATGATTCTTGTATAATATACTTGCGGTATTAAATGAGGATTTAATAAGTGAGCTGTGCGAAGCTTGTACCGACAGTGCGAGTCGTGTAAAAGGGTTGGCCTCCTGCTGATTTGTCGAAACTACAAGATATGCAAGAAGAACCATTAAATTTAAAGCATTATACATTCTACCTTAATGTTTGCAGATTGTTTAGTGCAAAATGATAGTGTTCGAGTACTATAACTACCATTAGCATTCATTGTTCTCTTTATCTAATAATGTTTCTCGGACTTTTCTTTGTTAAATAATTCTTACTAGAACTTAAAAATATTTTACAAAATTTGGCTCATTTAAATTATTCCTTCTGATCTACGTCTAATTTCGAAACTCATTACGTTTTCCTGATTTGATACAACCAAGCTGACGCAACGAACGAATATCAAGTTTTGCACATCACTGTCAAGAAAATGTACGTCGAATCAGCATCTTCATTGAACTATCCACACTCGGTCTATCCAACCCTTATTTCTTCGCTCCTCTGCCATTTCTTCTCTCGCTCGTTTCCTTTTCACCGGACGATTCCTCAAGCACAGTCGCGCCTTCGTCTTTTCACCTCTGTCATTCTTTCGCTCTTTCCCTTTCTCTCTCTCTCTCTCTCTCTGCTCTTTGCTCGTCTCTCGCGGGAGTGGCTCTAATTAATTAACACCTAGGCGACCTGCTTGCCTGCGCCTTCCACATCGTGTGTCGCTTCCCACTAACGCAGTCACTAATTAGTGACTCCGGCGGCGGTGGCTACGCGCGCGTGCACGTAATTAGTGTTTGCGCGCCGACGGCGCTGCGCGAAAAGGGAGTGAGAGAGAGAGAGAGAGAGAGAGATAGAGAGATCGGGGTTGGGAAAGAGAGAGAGAGAGAGAGAGGGAGAGATGAGAGAGATGAGATTTGTACGCGGCCAATCAATTAGAATAATATTGGATCGAGTGGTAAGCTCAATGCCGCTGCGAGCGGATTTTCGATAAATTATCGGCTGCTTCGTTATATCCACGAATTGTAGTACTTTCGCGGATGCTTGTGTACATGTCTGTATGCCGTTTGAATATTCTCTGTCTGGCTTTTTTTTCGGGGATTTCGGGGGTTCCAGTCCATTCAGAGGCGGAGAACTTTTGTATTTGGAATACCTTTTTCTATTCAATCAGGGTATTCCAAAGCTTTATTATGTATTGGATTTATTGGAGATATTAAATTATTTGGAGTTTTTTTTTATTTTGAAGTGGATTGTTATAGGCGAGGTATATGCTTTTATAATTGAGCTTCTTTGGAAAATATAATCAATCGTAATAATGGTCAATCTGATAAAGGTGATGAATTAATTTAGTTTCGAACATTATTGTTAATACCTATATTAATTATTAAATAAAAATGATGGCTTTACATAAATTTCACAATTGGAAAAAATAATCCATTAATCTATAGTTAATTCTAAAAAAGCAGTAAAATTACCGAAAATTATTTTCTATTAAAGTATTAAGATCAATATTTTTTATGCTTATGTATTATTTTTCTCGCTTGAACAAACTATATTATTCAATATGGCTATATATAGTTATATATACAATGACAATATCCATATATAATAATATACAGTTAAACATTAGTACTTATATATAATTATATATAATTATGTATGAAAAATTTTTACACGAGAGCTTAGTCTTTTTCTTTGCGAAAATATGTATTTGTATTTGTAGCCCCAACTGAAAGCGTCATTGCATACCTCGAACATTTCGCACGCGCAGACAGGAAAAGAGAAAACGACTCGTCTCTATTTCCGAATTTCGGACCTGGAAGCGATCGGCAGCACCACAAGTCGGCACGTGAGTCCACGGAATTCAGTACGCGCGCGCTCTCCACTATTTTTCCTTTCTCTCATTCTCTCACTCCTTTCGCTTTGTCTTTTGCGCTGACTTCGTGCTTGATCCGCATCGACTCGAATCGACGAATTGCCGCGTTTACATTGGAGAGAGAAAGAAAGAGAGAGAACGAGTGACGAAGCTCAGGGGCAGCTAAATCGCACGGAAAAGCAATCGAAGAAAAAAAAGAGAGAGAAAGGCGCGGCCCTGCGGCATTGCGGCCTGACCCGATAATTATTATCACTCAATTAGCGACGTTTTGTGCGAGAAAGGGAGAGAGAGAGAGAGAGAGAGAGAGAGAGAGAGAGAAAGCTGGCAACTGTGAGAGGGAGAGAGAAGACATGCTTTCTCTAGAAATCAGCGATTTTTCGCCTTTTCCACTGCACCGTTCGACCTTTCATTCGTGCTTCCAGCGCTTTCTCTCTCTCCTTCTCGAGCGCCGAATTTTCACCGGTTTCCCGGCCAAAGAGAGAAAAGGGGGAAAGTAGATAGAGATGGATCGGGTCGAACGATGTATTGAGAAAGGCGAAAGGGTAAACACTTGTAGATTTAGCTCACGTTGCTAGCGAATAGCCAAATAATTGGTGGATTTCGGGCGAGAGGAAGAAAAATAGGTTCGAGAGACTTTGTGTATTTGTAAAGACATTTATATACTCGAACCCTTTGGTTAATGCGCATTTATTTTGATCCGGCTGGATCCTGTCTAAATATTTGAATATGCACAGTATAGTTTGGGGAAATAGCTGTATCATGTCTACACTATATTTATACACTACTAAATTTTGAGCTAAAATTATTCTATCTTAAATTTAGTTTGAGAAAGATTTTGTTTTTCGCAAACACGTTTATTTTTCTTTTGACTCTAAGTGAATAGAAATTGCATAGATGTAATATTGTACATGAAGCACTTTATATTTAACTACACTCTCACTTGCGGTTCGCTCATTTTCAATATAGAATTTTAATAATTACTTGAAATTTTGAAAGAACATAGAGCTGATGGTAATTTTGTTCAAATCAGTCAGTAATTCAAATAGTGGGAAAAGTGAGGAGGAATTGTAATGCGTCTCATGATGTAGTATTAGATATTATTAGTTAAAATATAGTTCACATATGAAGGAAGTGAAAATTTCACGCATTTAAGTGTGAAAGTATAATTCCCATTTGAAATAATTGGAAATTCAACATATTCATACGTGGAAATTGGTTTCACATGGAAAATATGTGAAAATTCCATACATTCAGATTTAGAGAGCAAGTTAATGAATTTTATTTCCTGTCGCACGCTCGCGATAATTGGGTCGCTATGAATCTTTGCATCTAAAAGCTTATTGATCAGAGCTACAATGAAGAATTTTCGATAATATTTGCAATTTAATATATTGCGTTTTATGTCACTATAGTCATAACATACAGGATAAGACACGTAAAAGGATAAAAGGATTTGGAGCGAAAAAAAATAGGTATAAATAAATATAAAAAGAAGATTTAAATCGCGATTCGAGTTAAACTGCTAAATCGATTTGCTTTTGCCCTCGCGCCTTTCTCTCGCCCCCTTCGCGCCATTACGTATCCTGTCAATTTTCCAGATAGAGACGTTAATCTTGCACCGATAACGAGGTAAAATACTTTAAACTAAGCTTGAACCATCGCTCCCCGGAGACGATTTGGCGCGTGAGAGTCTAAAATGCCTCGAGATAGAATCTCTCGACGTCATTTTCAATGTGCTTTACGACTCACCCGCGCCGTTCACGCAGGAAATTTAAATAGATGATGATAGAACAATGAAAAATCGGTCGTAAATTGTTTTTGTTTTCCCCTTTTTTTTTTTTTATAGAAAAGCACAACATTTCTTTCACATATGTTGCACATTTTGAAAAATCAGATACAGTTGGAAAATAGCGCAACAAAGTTTGTGTAAAAACTCGATATTAAAGTTGAAAAAGTGGTTGTTTATGATAATCATTATGTTTTTGAAAATTGGCTCAATAAGCAGTATCTAGCATTTTAATAACGGAACAAAACCAAACGTCAAAGAACATTAATGGCGCATCATTCCACTTAAGCGTTAACCCACCACCGTCATCAAATCCAAATCCGCCCTGACGATTCATCAGCCCTCGAAGCAAAGAATATCCTCACCGTCACGCAACAGGAGGTCACGAATCTCGGCAATCGCGACTTTGCCACAACAGAACTCTCTCTCTCTCTCTCTTTCTAACCCGCGCACAACGAAAACACGTTGCTCGTGTGGAGAGACACAGCAGCGGCAGCAGCAGGAGCACGAGTTGAGGAGGCCATTGTCGTGGCTCGAGCTGCCCCGGAATCGAATTTACTCTCCGCGAAACAGAACTACTCTCTCTCTCTCTCTCTCTAGAGCGAGCTCTGCAGACTCAACATACACGCGCGCGCACACACACAAGCGATACGTCGCTCGCTGTCAAGGCAGTTGACACGTCGGTACCCTCCCCCCGGGGGCCATTATTTAGCCAACACGAGGCCAACCGATGAGGGTGAGTTATTCGAGAGAGAGAGCCAAGAAACAGTACCACCAAATGAAATGGTCCCGGTGGTAAATATATGCGCGGCCTGTGATTGACGCCTACACGACTGTGCGACGCTTTTCGTCTGTGTATATACTGTGTGGGGGCCTTCCGCTCTCTCTCTCTCTCTCTCTCGGTCTCTCGCTCTGGGCGTCTCTGCAGCTCTTATCGAGAGTCAAGCGTTGCCGCCTCTCCGCGCGTGTACTGTTTCGCCACGGTGGGAATGTATTGCGTTAAATGTCCTGGTGATTGGTGGGGTGGTGCGCGGCTCACGGGTGGGTGTGGAGTGAAATAACGAACGTCAGATATTCGGGGGGGTTATAGTGGCGAAGTCGCGGTGCTCGGTATATACCGACGATTCCTCGCTTGTCTACCGCCATGATCTTTAACGCCTGTCCTAATCTAAAGTTCTTTCGTAATTTTTGGTGCCAATGCGTTTGATCGAACTGAGGATCATTTTTGATTATTCGCAAATGTCGTTTCGTCATCGTTAATTTGACTTTCGGGACAATCGATTTTACGTTATAAAAAACAAGAACTTTTTGTCGCAATTCAAAGGCCGAATACTAATATCGTATCGTTGAAGTGGTAGTAGCTTCTGGTCTGCCGGTCGAGCAGTAAACTTGCTCATCCCAACGGCCGACGAGAGAGACGCGATCAACGCGAAAGGAAGCGCGCGCGTCGCTCGACTGTGTTGTATTTCAGTCGCTCGACGTCTGGCACTGACCGTCTCGCTTTTTGTTTCCCTTCACCCTTTGGATCGTTCCGCTACAGTTTCAATATCGAGACACGGCATAAACGTAATGGGCAGACAATGCCGACGATATTTTTCCTTAAACAATGGTAGCTGCTGCGAGCGGTACGCAGCTCTCTCTTTCCAGCGATGCCTGCAGCGGCGATGCAAGCCTTCGAATTTGTCGCTCCGATGTTTTTCTTTAAACTCTTTGATTGAGTGTGGCACTTTTATGGAGTGCTGTACTTCTCTCTCTCTCTCTCTCTTGGCATTATTTATCGCCGCGTGAAAAGTCGACTGCTGAATGCGGAGAATCGCGCAGCTCATTTTTTTTTCGCCTTCCTCCTTTGCAGCGCGCGAGTGAGACAAAGGAGGATACATGTAATTAATTTATAGCCCTTTGTCGAGGGCTTTATTAATGGGGACGGAGGAGCTGTGAAGGGTGTCCCCGTATAGGTGAAGTGTTTATTAGCGTATAGACGCTGGCATTCGATGTGAGCTCGTGTATGTATATATATATGTGCAACGTGGCGGCAGTATAGCGAGCGTCGGGGGCTATTTATAAGTCGCGTGAATGAAAGTGCATAAAAATCTGGAAGCCACGCTTCGCGACACGCGCGTATATATATTATCGTTATTAATTGCGAGCGATTGCCGGTGATTTAGTGAGGCTATGGACTTGATGGGCAGTAAAATGTTTAGAATTAATAGTTGCCGTGCTATAAGAGACTCGTTGGTATAACTTGATATAACATTAATACGTCTTCTATTATAAAAAATTAGTCAACTTTATAACGTTCGAAATTTTTTATTATTCCTGGGCAATTAATTTCCTAAATTCAATCTCATTTTAACTCGTTTTATCTTAGCTTCAGATCTATATTTACTTTATACTGGATTTACATGTTATTTCGTTGTTTCTTCGTAATCGACCGTGAAAATTGTGGAATCCAAATCATTATTCAAATGACATGCCTAACCCACAAATTTGATATCTGTATCGCAATATCTTGACAAAAGCTCATAGTAAAGCGCAGGAGGAACTTATACAAGAGCCGAATGATGCATTACCAGTGTCGAGCGTATCGAGTACCGGCACTCGATAAATTCATAGTCGACTCGGTATAGTACATAGGGAGGTTAATAAGGTATCGGAGCGAGTCAATCGGCTCTGCCCAAATAAAATCGCCTACAAGTCGTGCGCTCGATCGTATATATATATATATATATACATATACATATATATATAGACGTATCGTCGAAGGGTAAGCGAGCTCGAAGAGAAAGAGACTTAGCGAAAAGTTTAGCCGTGAAACGGGGGTGACGTAGCGCGCGCGTGTGTATAAGGGCTCCCGTGATGCCTGCGCCACGGTTAGGGTTATAGAGGCATATAAGCCGTAGGGCGTCGTCCTCGTGACGAGACATGCACGAGAGAGAGGGAGGGAGAAAGAGAAGTAGGCAGGGCTCTCGTGTTAACTCGCTGCTAAGTGAATCTGCGGTTGCACTTTGGGGTCTTTACTTCTCTCTCTCTCTCGCTCGCTCTTTCTGCACGCGTGTGTGTGTGTGTGGGTGCAGTTGCTCATGTGTGCCGAAGGGAGAGAAGCTGCTGTCAAAGGTCTTACTCTTTCTTGGCGAGGTTTCTTTCATCGACAAGTTATGACGCTTTTTTAATGAGTTTTGTTACTTTGGGTCGTCGGTATTATAGTCCGGCATGTCGGACACATACGCCCAATTTTTTCACTTGAAATTTTGAAAATGGATTATTTATTGAATAAATTTTTTTAACACTTAAGACATAAAGATTTTAATTCCGAAGCTTATTTAATCCAATTTCCGAAAACTGTATATAAAACTAATGCACTTTGTTGTCCAAGTGCGGGCAAAGAAGCTCTCGTACTTAAATTTTCATTACTGGAGTCGTCAGCTAATCATCGATCTTCAACTGTAACGAAAAAAAAACCTATCGCGCATCAACTGGCTAGCCAAAATAAAAATAATTATCAAAACTCGTTCTCCGCAATCTTGATGACACGTCACTCGGGCTTTGCACATACGTCGCGCAAGGGAGAGAATCTCGCTCTCTGTCGCAAGGGCGGCCAACGAGGACACGCGCCCCGGGCTGGACTTGACGTGACGTGGCGCGCGCGTTTCAGACTCCAAGGTACGTATCACCCCTTATCTCCTTCGCAAGTGTATCGAGTAAAACAAGCACGTTAATTCGGCTCGGCCCCTCTCTCTCTTTTTCGCTCCCTCTCGCTCATCATCGTCTGCCCCCTTTAGCTTTAATCCCACCCTGACGAGAGAAAAAAAAAAGAGTAACGCTAGAACGAACGAGTGAACCCATGAACTATCGATATATATATGTGTATATAGTCTGATAAGATCTCGATATATAATAAATCGGATTACGCGAGCGAGCGATCCAAGGTATATAGAGAAGATGAAAAAGCATACGCCTATGAGGGATAAGGCATATTGGGATATACACACGGAGCGTCAGTGGAGATTACCGACACGCACGGATATTATATAGAATATAGCATATATACGGGGTTGGGAGGTTCGTGATCCGCAGCGCATCTCTGGGGTGGCCACGTCGGTGTTTCTAATGCGTCTATATGCTCCACCGCACTGTGCCACTGTGGGATAGTTAGAATATCATCCGCGAAGCGGGGATGCGTACGGCGCGCTTCCATCATATAATATATATATATATATCCACCCCTTCGAGTTTCTCGGACTCTCTGAGTCGACCCGTATATATTTATAAGCACGGTGAGCAGCGGCTCATCTGCCTCCACCCTCGTTCCACTATATGTATGGCTTCGCAACACGGAAACGATAATTTACTGTCACAAATCACGAGGATACATATACTTTTGCTCAACTGTCTCTCTCTCTCTCTCTGGAAGTGCGAGCTGCCTATATGTAGGTGTACATGTGCGTGTGTATATAATACAAAGTACGGGTGAGGAATGCTCGAGCGGAGTCTTTGGCTGTGGACTTTGATAATTGGGGTGGAAATTGCTGGAGCTCGACGCGGGCAATTTGGAGATGAGATGTTGGGACGGCCGCCGCCGTCGCCGCTGCGTGTGCCGTATGCTCCGTGTCGGTTACTATACTATAGCTGGCCCGGGTTATTGATGCCCACGCTGGTGGTCTCTGCGCCGAGTGTGGATCTGGGATGGAAGTAGATTGTCGACCTAAATGGTTTTTGAGGTTCTAATGGTTGTGACGGATGATTGATTGCCGGCTGCTTTTGCAGTCGAAGTTTCTATCCGAGTGTTGCACAACTTTTGTTTTAGATTGTTGATCTGAAACAGCCGCGATAAAACGACAATGCTTGTGGTGGTTTAAACAATGACTCAAGGTGTTTATATCAATATGTTTATACTTACTGTTAGATTGTTGTTAATAAAATATTTTTCTAATTGAAATGGTATACCATCTATATATATTATGTGTAAAGTTTCAGTGATTAATTGAAAATGGATTAACTTAATTCCAAAATATCAAACATATAAGGTTTAAAGCATGTTTGAGCGTTGAGAATTAAAATAATCCCTAATATTTCCAACGGACTTTGGAAAATATTCTACCTCTCACACTTTTCACGATACAACACGGCTATTGTGAACGTAATAATGAACAGTTTATGTGAAATGGTGCAATAAATAGGCTTTGCGTAAACCATATGGCAACGATAGATTTGATTAAGCTTCCCCCCATTTCATTCGATTTCATTATGTTACAATAAATCTTTTTCACAAACTCGACCAGAGCTATACGTATGTGCGCTAATTGACAGTGTTCAAATTTCTTGTATGCTGCATTCGTGACCAAAAAAATTTTTATATTCTCAACAACAATTGATTTTTTATTGATCCTTTGTTCCATTAAAAACTTTACGTTCCATTCGGATTTGTATAAATTGAAACCGAATCATCATAATATTTACATTATCACAGCTCAGTACGGTCGACAATAAAGGTATGATTCATCGGCAGTCAGTTAAACGCATACGCTTACATAAATTTCGGCATTACCGCGCGGTCTGAAAAAGTCCGACGGCATACAAGGCGCTAAATATCCGAGAGCCCACTTATCCCACGTATCAAAGCAGCAATAAAATAAGAGAAAGAGGATATATATGTATATGGAAGCGGTAGGATCCTCCGTGCCCAGGGCAGAAACGTGTCCTACATCCACGAATATTCCCGCGTGTGTAGACCCGTTGGCACGCGGTCTCGGTGTAAATCTCTTTTTTTTTCTGTCTCTCTCGCTGGTATAGGACGATTCGTTAGTACATTAGGCCTACCCTCTTGAGCGCGAAGTAGGTCCAATCAGGGAGACTACTAATAATTTTCCCGGGCCTTCGGTTTCCCCCTCGACGCGCCTCGTATACCCGGGCAATAATCATTTCGTACTTACCGTGAGAGAGAGAGAGAGAGAGAGAGAGAGAGAAAAGAGAGAGAAAAGAGAGTAGTAGGGGGAAAACCTTCTGTCCCCTATAGTTCATTTCTTCCCTTTCATTCAACTTTCTGCTGTTTTGCTCGCCTTTCCGTCTTTTTTTTTTCCTGTGATTTTTGTTATGTGCTGTTGATCTGGATTATCCAGCGAGTTGTGCACTTTATAATTTGGAATTGTAGGCGTGATTCAGTGAATTGGACTTGTTGAAATCTCTTGTGCACTTGAGCTTACTGATAAGTAAACCGTTGCCTTTCATTGCGTGGTATAATATTCACGTACAAGTATTACAGGAAAGCAAAGTTCTTTTATGTTGATTTAAACATCGATCTACATTTTATGTATACGGAAATGATAAATGGGATTGTAAATTACAAAAAGTGCATTTCGTCACGTTTCATTTTACTAAAAATTCACGAAAAATCTAAACTTGCAAAATCAACCTGTACCTGCGACTCACCTTCAAAAACCGTCCTTATACCAATCCAAAATAAAAAAAGAAAAAAAAATAGCGAATTTCGAGTATTCACTCTTTCTGCGAATTGGAAATATTACTCTATGAAACGTCGAGCTTACTATCTATTTATATCCGCTTGCCTGTTTCCGTCTCTTTTATAGCTACCGGGGCAGAAGGACGTACCCCACCCATACAGAGCGCACCGCACAGTGTGTGCACACTGCAAGAGCGAGAGAGAGAGAGAGAGAGAGAGAGAGAGAGAGAGAGAGAGAGAGAGCTACTAATCGCGCACCCCGCTGAAGATTTATAAGCGAGAGCGTGCGCGTGAGAGGAACGAGAGAGAGAATCCCGCGTCGCGGCCCCCCGCGGTTCGCTTCTCTCTCTCAGTACCGTGGGATTGAATCCGTGCCCCCTCGCGCAGCTCTCCTATATATATGTCTGCGTACGCGTATATCCGTATGTGTGTGTGTGTCTGCCTCGTACACACGTGAGAGAGAGAGAGAGAGAGAGAGAGTTTGGCGCATGCGCGTAGAACACATACTCACAGCGAGAGAGTCACTCGTTCGCGAGGCATTACTTCCGGCCTCTGTGAGAAAACGCGGCCTATGCCCCGCGTCACTCCCCTCCTTTTCACGACCCAATCCCGTCTAACCTTAGCATTTTCTATTCCTCATTGGACAAAGACAATAAGGGTGAGTTTTTTTCTTCCCTTTTGCTTTGAGCTTCGCGTCGCGATATACCGATGTATATGCACCGACGGGATATAGACGCGGAAAAGCTGGAGCGTGTGTGTGTGTTGGTTTGTATACACGTAATGCTCGCGAGCTCTCGATGACTGATTGATGGATGAACTTTGATGCGGAGTGAACGGGTGAAGTGAGCTAGAAAGTTTGCCCGCACGAAAATTTACTGCGCCGGGAAGGGCGACGTATTCGGTCCGGAACTGCCGGGATACGTCCTCTGTATATGTGTATATACTGATGTGTATTTTCATGTGCCTAATTTTCACTCCAGCTGCAAAGTTTCGTAATTGAAACTTGGCGACTATTGTAATTGTTGCGCGTTAGAAATTGTATCGAAATATTCAAATTTGAAATAGGGAGCAAGTGATATCAATGTCTTCGTGTCTGCGATCAAAAATATTTAACCATCACAGAATCAATTTAATTGTTTAACACGAATCTCCTAACTACGTACACTTGAATTCTGTTCGTATAGCAAAGTTATTTATTTCTTTTTTTTTAGAATGAAATATATACGATTCCATGATTAAAGACTCCGGTTGCAACGGATTAGACTAGACAGTAGAATCTGGACTGGTCACGGTCACGTTCGCAAGTCATAAATCTCTCTAATTCGCTCTAGAAGACTCGACGGCATGCGAATGCCGGTCATCCTGAGAAAAATCTTGGCTGGAACGTTATACACTGCACCACACATCCCGTCATAGCTAAAAATAAATCCTACGATATATCGTTCGGTTTATTTATTAACATTTTTTCTATAACTCATGGCTTTAAAAGGACTATATATATTTGCCATTAGCTATCGAGCGATAATGTACGGGTTTTGATACTGCACGTAATAACATAAACAAAGGCGTCGCATCAAAACGTTTACGAGAAAGACATCCCTGGTAGTAAAAAGTGCGATATCCACACCTCAAACCTCAGAATCTGACACATCATTAGCGGCATTATACCGTATGCGTAAGTACCCATACAGAGGACCATATAGGAGGGGGACAAACAATGTTATCCCACAGATGATATTCATTCCCATTGTACGTCTCAGCGGAGCGATCTAATAAATTAAGAAAAACTATCAAGAGCATGGCTACAAGTGGTGTAGTCCGCGTTTTTACAGCAGCTCGCACCGCTCCAATAAATCGCACCACCCCGAAATAACCCCGCTCGCAATATAAAACTAAAGAAGAAATTCAACTTCGTAAACACAGAGAGAGAGAGAGAGAGCGAGAGAAAGAGTGTAATTCGCATTCAGAGTCACGGCGTATACCGCTTCTGGCTGCCATAACAATTAACACAATGCGCGCGCGCGTCCAGGCCAGGCCAGTTATACAGTGCATATGTGTGTGCGTGTGTGTCCGTCAGTGTCCGAGCTCGCACACGCGGTGGATCCTCCTCTTTATAGTTATTTACGGTACCGTTCGCGTGTAACTGCTACTTCTGCGTTTGTCGTGTGCATATGCTGAGACTCTGCTGCAAACTTTATACACGCGGACTTGCGTCTGGCTTTCTCTTCTTTATTCCTTTATTTTCGTCAACCCCGTGAGGTGGTAGCGCTGTTGCACAGAGAAATAGACAGAGAGAGGCAGAGAGAGAGAGAGAGAGAGAGAGAGAGGTAGATAACCGCATATAAAAATCGCTCCATTCAACGAGGGCGGATGGCTTCTCATATTACGCTCGGCACACCATAACGGAATTGCTTTATTAGACTCTGTATCTTTCTAACACACACTCACACGTATTCCACTCGCTCGCGCCTCTCTCTCTCTCTTTCTTGCCTCACGTATGCAATTTTTATACATGTCTCTTTTTCTCTATTTCTTTTCCCTCTCCTTCCCTCTCTCTCTCTCTCTCTCTCTCTCTCTCTCTCTCCGTCTCTCTTTCTCGCTCTCTCTCTGTCTTTCTGTCTCTATCTCTTCCTCGTAACTTTGCATTCCTCCTTCTCTCGCTTGCTCCTCGCGCCTGGCTGCTGCTGCTAACGAGACAGCTCGACACGAGAGAGAGAGAGAGAGAGAGAGAGAGAGAGAGACCAAACGAGCGGCCAAGCAGCTATTCCCTATATCCTGGCCTCCTCTACGAACCAGCAGAAGCAGCCTCTCTCTCTCTTGCTGCGGACTACCTAACCGTGTGTATACCGGAGTACCGGACCTACTAAATCAAGATGTACATTGGCTACGGGTATACACACGATGAGGTCGGTTATCCCTCTTTCTCCTTCTCCTCTGTTATATATATATATATGTATATTCATGCTTATGAAACATTGATTTCACGCGATGTGGCTCGTTTTCGCTCTCTCTCTCTCTCTCTCTCTCTCTGGTTCAGAGTTTCGCTACTGGGTGTTCTGAATGCATGTCTCGCGTGCGCGTCTTTTTATTCCTCTTCCGCTCTCTCTCTTTCTCTCTCTCTCTCTATCTGCCTCAGCTTCTTCTTCTTCTTCGTCGTCGTCGTCGTCTTGTGCCGAGGAATATTCATGTCCGCCCCGTGATAAAGAGACGTTTATTATATTGTTAATGAGAGGGGGAGGGACTGAGAGATCTGGATGCCGGTGCTGCCGCTGTTGCGTGTAGCGCGAGCCTGGAGGTCGATTCTGTGCCGAGATAAGGGAAAGATACTACTCGTTTTCTGCATCCAGAGCTACTTGATTATTTAAGTTTTTTTTTTTCAATTTGATTTTTTGCAGCTGTACAAGATTGAAATTTTGATAAGTGTCAGAACCGATTTGTTTGGGAACTTTCTATCAAGATCGTAGAAGGTAAAATTCTCAAAAATTAAAGTGTACAGCATCACTGCACAGTTGCAAATTGTGAAGCATATAGTAAATTTTTTTTTTATTATCAACTGTATACTTTGTTTCTGAGGTTTTTTGTCCTTGCAACTTAAAGTTCAAAGTCGTAAAAAAAACTTTTACGATCCACAAGATATATCGGCCTTAAATTTAAGTGACGGAGTGCAATAAAAAAAAGTCCCCAAACGAAGCGCAAAACAGAAGTGCACATTCGAAAAAGCGCATACAGATCACACGAGCTTTCTTCTCACGAGTTTCGAGGTTGAAAGAGTTAGAGAGAAAGACGCGCGTTGACCGAGTGATCGCCCGAACGAGTTAATGGAGTAAGTCATACTTTAATTGTGTGCGGCGAGAGAGAGAGAGAGAGAGAGTTGAGTATTTCAGATTTCCTTTTTATTATTGTACCTATAAGTATAATGTATACACACACACACATCGTTCGCCCTTTCTGTTATATACACCAACCAGCGCATCGTTATTCAAGAGTGATTTTACGCGTTGTAAGCCCCCGATGCTCTCCTTTTTTCGTGCTTGAATAAAAGTCCTGCGAATGACACTCTGCATATGATTTGGGAAGTGGCTCTACTCTCCCCCTCCTTTCTCTCTCTCTCTCTCTCTCTCTCTCTCTCTCTCTCTCTCACTGTTCAAGAGGTTAGAATACCCATTTTAATACCCGCTAAACTCGTTATCCAATGAGTAAATGCTCCGCGCCCTCGAATATTATACATCCCTCTCTCTCTCTTGCACTCTTAGACGGACTGGTTTGACCCTCGAGAGACTTGCTCGCGCGTTTCTTCTAACGGGGACAATAGGCCGCCTAGACCTTGTGTGTGTGTATGTATATATACAGGTCGCGCGATCTGTGCTGCGATGCTCGGGTGTCGATTTAACTCGGCCGTGGAAGGGCCTTAAGTAGCTCCCCTTCTTTTTTATAAAGTTTTTACTTTGCTTTTCTTGTGCGTGTGCTGCGCGACGAGGCTGCGCTTGTTCTTCGAATATTACGTATGTATAGTCGTGAGCGAGACGCGCTAGAGCAGTTTGGCTCTTTGAGCTTTGTTCGCGGGAGAAAAAGCTGTCTTGGCTCGGTGTGGTACGGGATGGACAAAGAGGGAGTGCTAGCGGGGGTGAACGCGTCTGTAGAAAATATATATGCAGTAGGGTTTCAAATTTGAAATTAATTTCTCAAGGTACATTTTGAATACCTATTAGACTTGGTTTTAACAAAGAAAAACATTTCGAATTTGATAATTCTACGTTATTCAGTTTGATGCAAGATCCTGTATTTACGAATGTTGTGTAATCCGTTTAAAGCTCTGCCAAAGAAGAAGAAAAAAGTCTGGAAAGCTCGTGCTCCATATTTACTTCAACTTTGACTTTCCTTTCTTCGCCGAGATTTCTTGCCAATTTTCATGCATTTCATCCCATTTGTGCAGCAGGAACTTGAAAAACGAAGTGCGCGCCACTGCTCTCTCTCTCTCTCTCCCAGAATTTCACAGTAAATAGACTTTTATATGGCACAAAAGTATCATTACCGATGTGATGCATTGTAATTGCGATGAAAATAAAACTGCCTTATTTGGCCGTGCCATCAAAAATAAGCTTTTGAAATGTGAAAAAGTACTTTAAAGAATACTTACATGATAATATACGCACGCGTAAAAAAAAATTAATTTCTATTGTTCATCACTCCATATCACCTTTAACTCAATACAGTTAAAATTCGACATTAAATAAGCGTCAACAAGTGGCGATAGCCTTGGAATCTACACACACCCACCATCATCTCAGCTCCGCCCGCTAATTTTCCATCTCCCTATCCTCGGAGAATAAGGTGTCGGATCTCATCTCTCGCATAGGCTCAGGCAGCAGCAGCGGCGGCAGCAGCAGCAGCAATAGCGGAAGGAAGCATCGGGAAACGGGGACACACACAGGTCGACATGTTGGTCGTTGGTTATCGCACGAGCCACGGACCATTACCCTGAGGCCTTGGGGGATCGCGTCTCCTCTCTCCGCAACTACGGGAGATTAATCACCCTCCGCTGGCGGCTCGCTGACAATATCTTGGCGGCCGACGCGTCGCGGACGTCCGATAAGGAGAAAAAGGCCTTTTTTCCCATCCCCACCCCCATCCTCATTCTCTCTCTCCTCGCACAAAATTGAAAATAGAGAATTCGCGTCAAAAGCAGGAGGATAGATAAGGATAGGAGTTGCTTCTTCTTCTTCTTCTTCTTCTTCTTCTTCTTCTTCTTCTTCTTCTTGCGAGAGTTGGCTGGATGGATGGACGTGGAAAGTGTCGAAGTCGTCGGGGCTTCGTCGGCTTCTTTTTAGCTTGGCCGAGATGCTTTAGCCACTCTCTCCCGTACGTTGTACATATATGTATATATGCAGTGAAGGATGGATGTTGAGGCGCGCGGGATTATCGATGACGGCCACCGGCGTATACGAGATGCGGGGTGGGAAATATTCAGTGGATGGAAGGATGCGCGCAAGCGCTAAGTTTGTAGAGAGGTGGACGTTTGGCTCGAGGAGGAGTTGGCTACGGGGACTGGCTGCAGTCATGCTTAAAAGGGTTCACGTGCGTGGAAGTGATGGCGGACTTACTCGTCGATCGAGGATTGCCACCTTTCTTTTAAGCTGAAAATATCGAATCGATAGCACGCAATTAACAGCGTTTATTAGGCGTAAATTCATTAAAATTGTATATTCAAATGCATGTTAAAATTCTTACTGTTATCAGTATTGCGTTCTTACGCATAGTCTCTAAAAGTTGACCGTACGCAATAAGGCGAATTTTCAAAAATTACTAATTTATCATACGTCGACCGTAGTACAGCAACATACAGAAGTAGTGCTACTTAAAAGTAAAACCACCGTAAGGGCTATAAGAGAGATCATCTCATACAAAGTGTACACCAAGTTATAAAACTGAAAGATCAAGTCCCAATGAAAGGTGGCCAATAAAACTGCCTCCCCACAGCATAACCCATCATCCACCGAGAAAAAAGAAAAAGAAAGATCGGCCAGAGAGAGAGAGAGAGAGAGAGCGAAAGTCAAAACTCGACTCATTAACACACAGTCCCACGAAATTCGCGTTCGCTTTCACGCGCTCGACCGCAAGCTGCCTTTTCATCGACCTTTCGCTCCCTCTCTCTATCTCTCGCGTCGTACTGCGTCTACGTCGTTACCCCGGGGGCCACGGCTATCATTAGTTTAATTCGTTCGCGTCCCTCTCCAGGTCGTCGTCGTCGTCGTCGTTGCTCCTCTGCCCCGTCTCACCCCTGCCACATATAACTAGAGTGAGAGAGAGGGAGAGCAAAGCTTATATATGCGTTATAGGCTATGCGCGTTTGCGGTCAAGTCGCCATTACATTGTAACGAGCCCCCGAGAGTTAAGAAGCTGGCATATAGGGGTGACTTCTTCTTTCATTCTCTCCATCCCTCTGTATATCTCGGCAGTGTCTCTTGGTTCAGCGGCCGGAACGGGTCACAATATTTATCGCGCAAATAATTAAAAACAGTCTCGCTGTCGGGCTTTACGATCTCGCGCGTGCATTTGTGCACGAGGAAAGAGACTCCGTGCGATAATCGGCCATTGTTGAAACGAGCGACCCGTGAATTTGCCACGCACGGCTATCTTCGTCTTGCGTGTATATATGGACTCTGCTCTCTCTCTCCCTCTCTCTCACTCGCGCGCGCGCCTGCAAATATAAATCCTCGGAGATCTTTTTTTCGGGCTGCGGAGCCGCACACGAGCTCGCGCCCTCCAGTCTAACTGGATCGTAAAAAGAATAAGGGAGTGACTCTCTCTCTGTCGCTTTCTCTGTCGCACTCTGTCTCCCGGGCAGTAAAGAAATTATATGGCGAAAATTTCGCGCGGAAAGAAGAGAACTGGATCCTTTCCCTCACTCGGCACTAGGATTTAGATGGCTATCGTGGAATGATACGATGCACCGGCCGCTAAAATCTCTCCCTCTCCTTTCAGTCGCTCCGTCTGTGTCTGCAGGGACACGCATTGAATATAATTAATGAATTTTTAATGAGAGCAAGGAGCCATAGACGGACGGTGTGTGCGTGTGTGCATGTGTGGTCATTTGATATTTTGTTGATATTGCTGCGTGAACGAGCGCAAGGATATATACGGGTAGCTTAACGAGTACGCAGGATATATGGCCGCTATCGAGAAACTGTTTTATTTCAGATCTGAGAGCAGGTTTTCTTTCACTCTCTCTCTCTCTCTCTGTTGGCTGATGTTGCCCGCTTGGTCCAGCCTGTGGATGGTTGCAGAGGTGGTTGAAGGTGTGCTTTTGTAAAGGGTACGATCTGGTGTTTGAGTATAGCCGAGCGATTCGTACACGAGATAAACTGTCCGTTCGGGGTGTGTTGTAATATATATGTATGATCATGGTTAGACGAGCGTGAATTTGCATCGAGGTTGTTTAGCTTATTATATTGAGATCGTGTGTGGGAGTTGGTGAGAAAGGTGTTTGTATCAAATTTTCGGCACTATTGAATATTACCCAATTTTCTTTCGATCATTTGGACTTTACTGCAGAATTAGGATAAAAAATAACCAATTTTAAGCTGCAATGAACGATTTTCGTCATTGACTAGCTCAGTATAGGAAACGATCTTTAAACGAGCTTTTAAGACCAAAACATCGATTTACGTACATTTCATGAGATGTTTCTGTTTGTTTTTTACAAATATTTGATGGGAACAATTTAATTTCGACATATATATTGACTCGTAGTCTATTAGGAAAAGTATTCCGCAAGTTTTTAATTTTAATCATAACCAAAATATCAATTTCTGTGCAGTTTTACGACATCTACCTAACTATTATTGTCGTTCTACATCGTCCAAAAATGGCGTATTTCCACTTAAAATTACTATAATTTAATCTAAGATCTACTGTAAACGTAAAATAAAAATAAATCACGTAATTTGAACGTATAAAAGTGTAATTAAGAAAATAATTCTTCTCGTACACAGCTAAAACTATTAAATAGTAGAAACAAGAGAGTACGATATTGATAAAAATAAGTTGCTATTTACTTATTAATTACACTTTAGTTAACATTTTTTTTAATTCATAATAATTTTACTATTAGAATATTCATTGTGCATAAAACTAAAAGCTAATACATAATTTATAAGATATACAAAATATATTTTATTTAAATAAATAAATATTAACGCAGCTTCGGCTTAAAAAATATCGAGCAAACACTAATTCAGTTTAAATTGTCACGCGTGCGAATGAAGTTTGGCGCGACGGCGCGTTTAATTTGAATTTAATCAGATCGGAGATTGGTCATTCGATAGCCATTTGCACCGTGAGACATTTTTTCCTTCCGAGCGCTTAGAGCTGGCCACTTGAAAATTTAATAAGGAGCCGGCTCTGCGGCTATCGTTATTTCATTATTCCAATCTAAGCAGGTTTGCAAATTCTACTTTTTCGAGCATGGCTTATTTCGCCACTTGAAACAAGTAGGCTGGGGCTCGTTTTCAACGAGCTCAACTCTGCAGTCGCTACTGTTTAACGGTCGAGTATTATCTAAATTTGTTGATCAGTAGGCTAGAGCTGACTTGTAAAAAATTGCTTTATTGAGTTCTCTCGCTGTCTGACTTTGGAGTTTATTCATCAAAGCTGTTTATGCAAATTAACTGGTGCATGAATGTAAAATATCAAATTGTTATCAAACCCATAAATTTTATTACTGTGAATAAATACATCGATCAACAAGAGCAAAAAAAATTATTCCTAACCGAGTAATTATGCTGAAAAATATATTTCAAGATAATCTTCGTTAAATTTTTCACCAAAGTATTATTAAAATTTGCTCTGTACAATGATAAATAGAATATCTAATCATAAGCAAATTCGAAATCAAAGTATCGAGAGTTATATCCAGCAGGGCAGGTAATCAACGATGAAATTAAACTGCGTTAGCCCCGGAATAAAAGTCCTCGTTGGGCGCATTTGCTTTGTCGGGGTTATTGACTCGGGCGTAAATATTACACGAAGTGCCATTATGTTTCGCTCGAGCTTTGATATTAACGTGACGGAGTCCCTGAATTGCTGTGTTATACTACGTACACATACACACATGCACAGACGCACATATACGTGCATACGCCCTCCCCATGCACATTGCCGCCTCATAGCAAAAACCGCGATTCGCATTGTGATGCCCCCGGTGCTAACCTGTGGACACGCGTACACACATCGCACACGCATATATTCGACTCGCACAATAAACGTACAGTACGCACTCGGCGAGCTTTTTTCTTTCACTCGTTTCAATTCTCTCTCTCTTTCTCTCTCTCGTTATCTCTTTCTTGTTAATCGCGTGAAATTTGTAGGCGATCTTGTTGATTTTTATGTTGTTACGCGGACGTTTTGTTCGAACGTGATTACCGGCTCGCTTGATTATTTTTTTTTTCAATGCGCAGTTATATTTTCGGATTACTAGTTCATTCCATTAGCGAGCTTTTTTTTACGGATTTGATTTGGCCGGCGGTGTTCGTTTGTGCGTGGTTGTATTAAAATTTAACCGATTTACGGATTAAATGCGTTTTATAGACATTCCTATTCTTTCGCCGATGACAATTCTGTTTTAGCTATAGTAGCATCATTTGATACGCGATTACAAATAAAAAATATAAATGAATTTCATCCGTATAGGCCACATTGTAAATGTAAATGAAATTCTGTTTTCACTTAATGTTATAGATGTATAGCAAGATCTCTTCTCAGAAAAATTAGCACAGCTACATATTCGTGTGCACTATGTTTGAACAGAAAATCATCTGCAGTAAAGCGGCATACATGAATTGACCGACATGGAACGCATTCCCCGTGAAACAGAGCATTTTCACCTCAGCTCATATATGTAAACTACGCAAAAAGGGAGAGAGAACTCGCTTGCGAATTCGTCATCCGTACATAGAAGCACACGAGCCTCGGTACACACGCGGCAATATAAGCGACGCAAGAGAGAGAGAGAGAGAGAGAGAGAGAGAGAGAGAGAGGAAAAAGAAAAATCGTCAGCTCTGGCGCGCCGTCGCAGTCTCGTCGCGCAGCAAAACAATTACCGTCGGCCGCGAGCGCGCGCACGTCTCCGCAATAAAGAACACCTGGGAGAGACGTTTTTCCCAGTAAGACGCGCGTGTCCGTGCATCGTCACACCTGCTTACGCAAAGCCTTTCTATATATATATATATATACATACATATATGTGCTCCTTTTTCTCCTTCATACCTCCTTCGCACCTTCTCCTGCGCTCGGAACTCTAAACGATGCGAGAGAGAGAGTGAGAGAGAGGAATTATATGCGAGTGTGTGACGGAGTGTTTGACTCGCGGCTTAAAGGGAACGAATGAACGCCGACTTATGTGAATGATTCGATAAGTCGTCGGACACCTATTTTTAGTCCCGACATGCCAGGGCCGCCTTTACGTTTTCATTCTGTTTATATGCGCGCGGGAGTCGAGCGATATAGGACGACTGTCATTTGACTGCGCATAAATTGCTGCGATTTCGAGACGAGCGCGTTTTGGGGAGTGCGACGACGATTCGATAAGTTGTGAGCTCCTGCGACAATAGAAATACATAAGATTATTTTTTAGGCGAGTGTTGAACGTCCCTTGAAAAATGATAGCTGTGTAATAGCTTTCATCGGTATGGAATTGCCTCCTCCCACAAAGACGCTGGAATAAACTTCAAAGTTGTGTAGCCTGACCATTAAAGCAATGTGTATAGAAAGGCTTGAGTTCCAGAGCTGCCCGTAAAGTGGCGTCGCGTAACGGCTTCTCGCTCAAACTAAGAAAAGGACGGTCTTAATTTTCAAGTACCTCATATGCTCCCTTCTTATGCTCAGGTTTGCAAAGGCAAAATCTATAATTGTTTCAAGCATCAATTCAATACTCGGATTCGTTCGACTGCATGCAAAACGTCAAGGAATGCGCAACAGAAGCTGCGGGAACGAGCGAAGATACATAAGACGCTTTTACGGGCAGTGTCTCGCAATATCAAACGGCTATCGGACGCTAAATAATACACATGCATGCATCCCACGCACACCTGGACACAGCCCTGCTTTTAATCCCTTTTATTTCGGTCTTACATTACCCAAAGAATCTCGCTCCGAGATTCGATACTTTTGGTGAGACGCAATGCACTATTTTGATCGATATAATTAGATAGCGATTTTTTTCCACCTCGCATTTGATTCTACCGTACGCTTTGTATACTCACTTTTTACTTGCATTACTGTACACGCATTGGATTAAAAAAAAAAGAAAAAAACATTCTTCGCTTGCACCTTTCTTGAAAATCGCGCGACAGATTCGTCGCCTCGGGCATATAAAACCGTACAATAACCCACCTCTCGCGCTCGGTCAGTCAAATGTCGCGCACTCGAGCAACGGCATGCATACATAAGGCCGTTCGAGCGCCATTGTTTGCCTCGACTGCGGTGGTGGCGGCGGCGGCGGTGGTGGCGGCGGTTCGTCCACTCTCTCGCTCTCGCCATTTTTCTCTCGCTCCCTCGTATATAACACGCATCCACTTCTCTTGCGCCTCGACCGCAGAGCTAGGAGTCGAATTGAACCGGGGAATCGGCAAGTATATAGCGTCACCAGGTGTGTGCGAGCGAGAGAGAGAGAGAATTTCGAGTGTCACCCGATCACGCGTTCGGTATGTATATATATATGTATATATATATAGAGGGGAGTTGCAGTACTTTTTTCGGACTCTCTCTTTCTCTCTCCCTCTTCTCTGGCACCGAAAACGAAGGTATACGTGTGTGTATAGTATATACATGTCGGTAGGCGCGAGACAAAAGGGCGCGACATGCCGAAGAACTTATATAGGGGGCGCGGCCACTCGAGGATTATGTGCGCGCGTGTACGCGTTTTGGTTTTCGTTCTTGTTTTTTCTCCCTCTCTCACTCTCTCTCTTCTCTCTCTCGCTCTCGGCGTTTCTGTTTCGCCGGTATGTGCATGCGCTTTATTTTTTCGATGCCCTGCTCGTGCTGGAATTTCGAGTGCTGTTTTTCGACATGGACGGCTTGCTTTGCCGCATATGTGCTTTTTTCTCTTTCTCTCTCTCTCTCTCTCGCTCTCTTGAGCCATTCGATCGTCCCGGAATTTCATTGATATTATTATTATGTATGTGTGTGCGACTGTATTAGGGGGATGTAAACGCAAGTCCAACGATAGAAGTTAAATTGCTTCTATTGATTGTTGTCGCTGCATTCGTTCACTTGGACACGTGTGCTCCGTTTTATTTAGGCTGTAAACATTGACAGTTGACTATTGTTTATCATTTGGTGTAAACCATTGGCTAAGTCTTAGACGCACCGTAATTAAATTAAAAATAACACCTCAAAATCGTGATAATTTAAAATTCATCAGTATATTCAACGTCGCCAATCAATACAAACATATATATATATATATATGCCAGACAGCCCAGAAGAAGTCGCTAAATAACCCAATGAAACGTGACGACGGTATCTTGAACCCCGTACAGCCCGTAAATTCTCCCTACAATTCTGGGGCGATGACAAATTGCGTGGCACCAGCAGGAAGAGAATCGAAAACGAGGCTCGCGCGCGCAAGTGAACGACACTGAATGCGAAAAAGAGAAAGGGCTTCCTTCTCTGCATCGCTCGGGTGCCCGACTTTATTTCCGGTGCCGACGCCCAAAAAGGGTTGAATTTAATTGTGACGAGGGCGCGGGGAGGTAATAAGTATTCAAACTCGAAGGCAAACGCCTGAAAAATCGTATAAGGGGTGAAGAAGAAGGAGGGCAGGTCAACTTGAATGGATGCAGGAACTTTGATAAATTCCGCTCGGGTAGTGATAGATTCGAATTGTTTTCAATTTACGCCTGATTGTTCGCGGATGGGATTTGAATGGCTCCTTCTTGTGTCCCAGCGAATGGCAATGTTGTATCGGGATGAGAAGCGACTGGTGTCGTTCGTTGATGAAAACCCGTGTGATCTCTAATGTTTGAATGTTGAGGAACGAGATTCAAACAGATTGCTTTATAGAAAAATTACTCTCTTCCACTTATGCCAGTTTAGTTGCTATGTACACACGAGTAAAAATGACAATATTACGAAAGGATATAAAAGTACTGGGACTTTATAGTAACATTCTAATAACGATTCCATAACATTTGCGCTCGAATCCCTCAAAGAAACACATCGATCTAGAGCGAACGGAAGCGGCCGGCAGTCGGGGCACACCCAGTAACAAAGAAAACACAAAAATCTCTCGCCCCTCCAGGAAGTCGAGACGGAAGAAAAAAAAAGGACTCCAGAGCGCGGGAAGCGATAATTAGTCGGGATTTGAATAAGATAACGCGCGATCTCGGCGACTCCTGTCCGAGAGTAGGGAACTCCATTCGAGCGAAATTCGAGATTCGCTCTCTTTTAGGCGGCGAGAGTTGTTCCCTCTCGCTCTTCCAGCCACACACAGACACTAACAGAGAGCAGAGCAGAGCATAGCGGAGCAGTTGCCCGAGGGCTGTGCGTTGCTCGCGCGGTCGTCGTCAGGAGGTTGGCTCGCGCTGCCGCTGAGCTTCTCTCGTCGTCCCTAATTGGGAGACCGGCAACTAACTCTCTTAATTACCGCCTCCACTTCCTTGCCCTTTCCAACTCACGACATCTGCGCGGCCCTTTCTCTTCCTACTTCTTCTTTTCCTGCGGATCCCTTGCAGCTTTCTCTCTCTCTCTCTCTCTCTCTCCCGTTAGCAGAGAGAGAGAGAGAGAGAGAGAGAGAGAGAGAGAGAGAGAGAGAGTACCAGCACGCACAATTTTACTCTCATTTTGCCTGTTAAGAAGGTACAGCTCTGGACGAAAGTTTCCTTTTCAGCGGGATCTTAAGTTGGAGTAGAATTATTGATTAACTAATTAATTGAACTCTGTGATGCGGTTGGTTCTACTACAGAACTATATTTTTGGTAGCAGAAAATTTCGTAAAAACTTATACGATAAAGAAGTTCAATGTCCATTTGTGAATCGGTTTAATTTTAAAAATTAATTGCAATTTCAGACCACATTTTCAATCCTATTTTTATTTACGCTACGTTTCATTCAAATTTGTTCTCTACGTAAATGTATATCTTCATTAGAACTAAAATATCAATTTACTATTTAAGTTCATGAACGAAATTAATCAATTTTGATTTCATCAAGCCTTTCTCCAGTCCGCCATTTTGCCTCCTCTTCCTCTCCATCTTCGTTCTTTCCACCTTCAATATCTTCTCTCTCTCTCTCTCTCTCCTCCTTCGTCCAATTCTGGACGGGACGGACGGGAGCTGAAAGCCCGGAGAAAAGTTCCGTCGACTTAATTACACGGAATAATCGCAGAGTAGGTAGCGGTGCGGGCCAGGATCGGCAGCCACCGCCAAGCGACTCGCGCGTTTTCTCTCTTCCCTTTCCTTTTGCTATCTCCTTCTGCCTTTCTTTCTTTCTTTCTTTCTCGTTGTCTGGCCTCTTTCTCCTTTAACTCCTGACGTGTGTGCTGATCGACGCTTTTTTCCGCCTCTCCCGACTCTCCCACCTCGTTTTCTCCTCTTACCTCAGCCGCCCCTACCCCAGCGTTTTCGCGCGCCGTGCATGCGATGCATGCCGATCGTGTCTTCCTGTGAAATTACCTTCTTTATCTATTAAGACTTTTTCGCTGATTGAGATAAAGTTAATGATTAATTTCCTGTTATCGAGCGGCTCGCGCGGCTGTATCGAGTCAATTGAGTTTTTGTCGAGGATTTCGCGTTTTTAATTTGATCGAGTACTTTTTTATTTGTATTTTTTCTTTCGTGAAATCCTTTGATACTGATTATATGTGAGCAACTAGTTATGCACCTATATGTATACGAAATTTTGAACAGCTATAAGATAAGGAATATTATTATTTTCAAGAACGCGATATTTTAGAAAAAATATTTCTACTTAACCCTTTAATATGCATGAATCAAACCATAAATGTCCCCTCTTGATTTCTCACCCTTACTGTTCTTCACACGGTACACAATTTACAATTTCGAAAAGTTTTCTCACATCACTAACAATCCACACCTTATTTATAAAATAGTGCCACAAAATTTGATGGCGTTAACCCCAAAAAAGTGAACAACCTCTATTGAGAAAAAAAAACCGATGCGGGAAATATTTTACTCGTTATATACCTACACGCGAAAACCAATTCGATACATCGAAAAAAAAAAAAAAGAAACATATCCCTCCACTCGAAGATATACGCAATAAAAGTAATGCATCGGTACGCGTGTTTTTCCGGGGTATAGACAATGCCGAAAGCGCGCCTCGCACAAAGAGCCCGCGGCCCCACTAAAAAAAAAGCGAAAGAAAGAAAGTAGAACAATAAAAATATCGGGCGGGTAACCGACGACTAGTGTAGTTAAGCTCATCTGTCGATTCCCTGAATCGATCCTGGCGACGCATGAAAAAAAAAAAACAATCAGCGGAGAAAAGGATACCTGTACGATCCAAGGGGTATAATATACAATATTATAAAAAGCTCCTTTTCACCGAAGTGACTGCATGAATGGGGTCTATTGGTGCTGCTGTTGCTGCTTCTCCAGTCGCCCCTTTTGCTCGAAACGAGAGAGAAATTATTGAAACGCAAGCCGATGATTTTTCGGGGCGAAAACGGTGGTGAGGCGGTGTACCCATTATAGGCACTGCCGAGAGGTGTGCAGTTCCTCTTATTCCGCTAAGTAATTCAATTCAGCTCGATATAAAACACACAATGCCTCCTCGTCTGCGGTGTGGCTTTCAGTGTTATATATACGCGCCCGTGATGTGCTTAGCGCGTAAGTCACTTGGTTTTTTTACACGTTATTTTTATTGTTATTTCTGGAACTATACAGTTTCTTGCTGTTCGTTGTTTTTAGTTTTTTTTTTGCAACAATAATATTAGGAATAATTAAATAAATGATGGCGGATTTGTGTCGTTCAATCGCGTTACAATAAAGAATTATTCATAAAAAAAAGAGACTCTTATTGTAAAACAAACGTGTTAAGCTACTGTCAATACATGTATTTAAAGAATAAAACGTGTCAATTGCACAGCCGAACACAGAATAATTTTCGGTTATTAATCATCGCTAAACAAACGCAATAAGACAGCCTCTGCACACGGGGCGCGCATTGCGATTAATTTCCGCTGAAAATTTTATTTCAATGCAACAAGATCAGCAGTTAAGGTATGATTTTGCTATCATGGCTTCATTCACGAGCACAATGAGGAGAACTCCATTGACCACAATACTATAGGCCCTTTAGAAGCCAGGGGTATATATATGTGAAAGGGATCCTTTTCGGTGAAAAGAAATTGTGATTTTTTTTTCTTCTTCCTCGGCTCCTTTCTCCGGTGTGTGTATCGGAGTCGTGGAGGACCTGTAAAGTACTCTCGTAAAAATAAATTTCGAATTGATCTCGATGTTAATTGAGTGAAAGTCGAGTCTCTTCCCTTTATTGCCTTTGTAATGTGTTTTTCTAACGAGCACACACTGCTGTTCCTTTTTGAGCGCGAGGCCTCTTTGAGGGAGGGGGGAACAGTTTATTTCGAGTTATGCTATTTCTTTTTTTTTTCCCTTTCTGCTTCGAACTCTATATCGCAATTTTGAAAGGAATTTCACGTGCTCTTCAAGCGGCGGAGATGGGTAGGCCAGCTTTTTATTGGGTTTCGAACATTGCATTGTTCACAATTATTTCTTAGATGTGCATCCGTACTCGAATCATTGTGGTGGAATTCTATATAAAAAAAAGTATAACACCATACGTTAAACATTTGCAATTTTATCCAACGGCCAAACTGGTATTCCTAATTGCTTTTTCGCGAATAACATCATGAAACAATAATTAATTAACTCGAGGTTTCCTTTTTGATATAAATATCGTTTACCATTTTTTGGTAAGCTCCAATTTTCAAAGCCGAAACAAATTCCGAAAATCACAATGCTCCAGATATCAATTCCTCGTCACTTCTACATAGCATCCCTCCCTGTCTCTAGCACATGCACACGAGTTTGGTCGATGGCTAGAAAGCCAGTCCGCGTCTCCGTACACACACACACACACACGATCTCTCGCAATCTGGAGTTTGGTCGATAAAGGAGAAGGAGAGAACGTCTGCACAGTATATATACACGCGCCGTCGCGGCTGCTGCTGCTGCTGCTGCCAGCTCCTCCAAGACGTGCATGCGTGTGCCTCTCTCTCTCTCTCTCTCTCTCCTCCTCACGGATCCTATCCCCCCTCTCCTGCGGGGCTACAGAGCAGGCAGGGTCCGACAATAGGCCGCGGCAGTAGTTCTCATTTGATTAATAACCCGCCCACAATGAGAGCCGCGCGGCGCGGAGCTCCGGCGAGAGGCCGCGTGTGCAGTGGCTCTCACTTGATTAACGACTACGGCGCTGCCGCTCCCACAATGGCCGCTGTGCCGCCGCTGCCGCCGCTGCTGCTGTGTCCACCTTCTCTGCGATCCTGTGCATGTGTGTATATGCGCGTACACTGCGCCGTGTGCGCGAGAGATGCCGCCTATATCGCTGATACCCGATGGCCGCTTATTGCGATTAATAAAGATCGAGAGAGCAAAAAATTTACACCAGTTCGATGTATTCGAAAACGATAATTCAAAAACACAGATGCGTGCCAATGTATTTTCTGGAGCAGCTTGTGAAAATATTTGTTGTCCGATATACATCTTTTACAAAAGCTACTGAGAGAGCGTACACTTTAAAAGTGTTTTTATTGGTATTTAATACTCGAGCGATTTTTCTGTGCGCGTGTGCCGCTTGGAACGGAGCGTTCTTTTGTTGGTAATCCTGAGATAACACCTAGATCTTGATGGCACGTCGATCGAAGCCGTCGCGATTCTTTCGAGGACTATATACGGCGAGCCTAGGCAGGAAGGAATTTGCTTTGTGCAGAGCAGCGGCTCGCGATGAGTCGCCGCGTGCGCAGCTTGTTTAGCGCTTCCATCTTATTTTGGTTTCCGGATTTGATTTTGTGAATTTTTTTATCGTCGCTGTCTTATTCGACACTCTGCAGACTGTCAAATTGAGAAAAGAATTATATTATTTTAATGAATATTATAGCATAAATTATGGAATATAAGTTAGTGAAGTTAGTGAAGATTGCTTTGATATATATCTGAAATTATACCACTAATGACCATTCAGGAACAAAGTATGTTAATTAGCACGATTCATGGACGTCATCGCGATGCTAATGATTGCGGCAGATAGGCAATTATATTGCATTCAAAGGATTAACAAGCTCATCGCTGTATAATATCCAATTATCATTGAATTTGTTTCAACATATTTGATCGTTCCGTTACACGGTACGATGTTCATTTACGAAAATCACAGTTTTACCTAATGCGATTTTTCCTGCAAATGCGATGCACCAGTTGATTATATTCATATAAAAGCTATTTCCACTCGAACTTAATCAAACAAATTGCCTGTATTCAAATTATGCAAAGTCAAACAAGATTACAACAGCTTCACCTGCACCAAAAATATGCCAGTCGAAAATCCTGCATCGTTCAACCGCAATGATCATTCTACCAAAAAGAAAGAACACTTGTCCGTGCATCGATCGATTTAGCCCTCCGAAAACTATCCTAAACTCGCACCTGAAAAGCTAATCCGCAGAGAAGCACAGACACACACACACACACACACATACAAAGGGAGCCTACATTAATCAATACGCGCAAAGATCAGATCCAAATAGCCCAGTGGCAGCGGCAGTAGCAGCAACAGCAGCTCTCACTAGAAACGCTTCAAGAGAGCAGCAATGTGGCCATTATGAATGAGGAAAAGAGGGAGGGAGAGAGAATTTAACAAAGACGCGTAGGCCAGCGCGCAAGGGGTACATCGGGAATGCAAGTGCTGGTTTGCAGGTAGCGAGAGAGAGAGGGAGAGAGAGAGAGAGAGAGTCAGGTGCAAAATGTGCGAATTCCCATTCAGTTCGCTTGGGGTTTGCACTCCATCTCTCTCTCTCTCTTATTTCTACCCTGTTTAGCTCGCTTTTCTATCTCGATGAGCGAGAGAAGAGAGAAAGAGAGAGAGAGAGAGAGAGAGAATGAGTAGGCTCGAATGTCCGTTTTCGAAGGCTTTTGGGAGCTTCGGGAATCACGACCACTCGACGAAGGACGGCCTTTTGGCCGATTCAAGATGGCGCCGATTTGCTTGTCCCTTTCTCTCTCTCTCTCTCTTCTGCAGCTCTTTTTGCTTTTATATCGCTTATGCGTTTATTCCTGCATTTTATTATCGTATACGTTTTAGCACTTTTCTCTATATCAAATTAAAGGATGTATTCACGAACTGATCTTTAATTTATGCAACATTGTAACTTTTTACACAAGCCAAACTCGAATCTATACAGAACGCTCGGCACAAAGAGCATTTCTCTCCATCCTTGTCTGTCCGTTCGATATAATTCTCCCGCGATCCCACTCTTATCACTCGCAACTTTCACAAAATGTCTCCCCCACTTGTCGCTCTCTACACACCACTCGCTCTATCTCCCCACACACACAAACACACGCACACATATATATATATATATAACTATATCAACCGCGTACCTCTCACTCCCTCCCCCTGGGTAGTACATCCTATATCGTGGGAACGTTTTTTTCGCCAACTGGAGCACGACGCATTCTCTCTCCCCCCCCCTTCCCTCTCTTGTCGGGTCGTCGAAACCCGAGCAGGTAGCAGAGCTCAACCGAGTTTCACGTGCATATGCGCGCGCGCGACTCTGTATATACTCGCCGCCGCTCGCGCCTCTGTTTTTGTACGAGAGAGAGAGAGAGAGAGAGAGAGAGAGAGAGAGAGAGAGGGTGAGGAGAGGAGGGGAGGGGGAGAAACAGAGCTCTCCTGCGGGTTGTGAGAAAAATCGTCATCTCTGCGGTACGTCGAGTCGTGTATTCGTGTGTGCGTATATGCGTGCGTATAGCTATATACGCGGTCCTTTCTCAGGATCCGACCCGCGGGGCACAAAAAATGCGTGAGAGGGGCAAAGAGAGATGGATTTCGATTTTTAACCAACAGTGGTATATGTCGCAATTTTTATGTTCCTAGATTCTGGGCATAGGGTGGCAATGGAGCTGAGAGACAGGTAAATCTCCCGACTCCTGCACTTCATCTCTTTTAGATCGAGTGCTTTTTTATCGCTATTAAAAAGGCAATGGCAGTGATTAAATTTTATTCGCGTCAGATATCATTTTCGTGATGGATTGATTCATTGAATTCCTATATATATGATCACGGATACTTATGTGACACTTTGTTTTACAGAATAACACTGGAATTTATAATTTGAACATACTCTCGATTACAAATCCGTACGAAAGAAAATAATTACACTGCGCACATTTGTTCTCATTCATTTGACAAAAAAGCTGTTGACTCAATCCGATACCTCCAGCCCGAAATTCCACAACTATTATTATACACTCCAACCTCTGCATTCCACTCATAGCGGCAAATTAATAGTTTCAGGGATTCAAGGAACACATATACGCGGAATCGCGACGGTCGAGTATAAGTGGACCTCGATAGATCATCGAAAAGCGATAAATTACGAGATTTGCCTCGTTTCTTTTCTCTCGCCTTCGCTCGGACGCACGCACAAAAAAGTCGGGGAGAAACTTTATGGGGCCGCTCGAGGTTTAGTAGGGCGAAATTTGTCCGTTCCACAGGCTTCTGTACTCGCAGTTCATGGCTTTTCGAGATGTCATTGTTTGGGGGAATTTCGGGGAAAATGAAATGCACGCGGCGCGCGTACCGACACGAAACAGGTGGATTCCTCTGTCCTTTTTTGGCCGCGGCATCGGTTGCCACTCCACAATCATACGTATACACGTATATATAGATGTATACGTATAGAGCATTCATACGCCGATGTAACGACTTTTCGACGGCCTTTTGTTGGACACTCGGTTGCATTTTTAATTTACGACGAGCGTGTATCGATGTGTCTCGTGAATAAATACGGTGCAGTTGAAATTTAATAGGGATCAATTCGATGAGTTTTGTCCATGGCTTTTAGTCGATCGGACGGCCGTTTTATTTACTTCGGCTGGCGTCGATTACGCATCTATCAATTTTTTCATGCCGATGCAGAAAAATAACTTCGAACTTTCATTACACACCAATTATCGTAAAAGTAGATACAAAATAATTCAATAAGCAATTATTCTCTTTAGTTGAAACTCGTTAAATGCGTATATTGACAGTTGGCATTGTAGCTGCAAATGATTACTTATTAAAACAAAACGTAATTGCTTCGTTTCCTCGCAACAAAAGAGTCGCGCATCCCTCCCGAACTACTTATTCAATTCACATCGAGCCTAATAAATGTAGAGAAAAAGCTCATCGTCGAGTCGCGCGAAAAGAAAGCGTCAAAAAAAAAAAAGTAAAAAAAGGGTAATAACGCTCGCTTCCAACCCTCTCTCCCCTCCAATTCGTTAGTGCACCGTACACAGTCATAATTCCCCGTCTTGCTTCTTTATAAACGCGCGCTTCTCTCGGTGCATGCGCAAGAAGCTCGTCGACACGTAAATGGCTACACCGGCGTCTCTCTCTCTCTCTCGTTCTCTCTCGAGGCTTAATTTATTGTTTATCCGGGAATCGAGCGACTCATTGTTCGTACGCGCGAAACCATGTGATTTCTCACAGCTGCAGCAGCGGTGCGCGGGAATCGAAGAAAGAAGAGGTGCAGAGCGAGAGAGAGAGAGAGAGAGAACATCGTGGCGCTAATCACATTAAGGCACCGCACCGGGGTAAGCAGACGATAAATCGCGCGGAGCGCTGTATGTACGTGATAATTTCGCACAATAGCCCCGCGGAGTGCACATGCGTGTGGCTCTTTTGTGCCACGAGGATACTCTCGCGCGCTCTAACGCGGTGGACTCTCACTCTCTCTTTCTTTGCGGCCCCGCCAGCGGGTTTGCGTGTGTGCAGCGGCACAGCCTCGAGTATTACACACCTACTGCAGCCGCGGATCGCTTCTCCCGGGACTTTGATTGCGCGACGTTAACGGTGGCGTTTCGACAGAGCCGAGGGTAAGCCTACTGATTTTAATTACGAATCCGTGAGCTTCTTTTCCCGTTCGTTCGGCTTGCGATGTTGGATTTGAAATTGGTATTGTTATATTACGAGATCCGTTGATGTTTACAGAAATTAATTGTTTGATTAAAACGTGTACTGGGCCGTGTATAGCTTAACCAACTATAAGATTCCAAACGGTATTTCATCGTCGAGTTCGTAAATCGTATATTTAGTTTAAGCAGTGTATATAGTTTCAGTATTTATCCATGAGGTTTTAACGCGATCGCGGTTGTAAAGCCATCGGTATATAGCGAATCGCGGGGAAATCGCGAGTTAAGAGAGGGAAAAAAAATATGCAAATCTCGGGAGCAAGAGTGAACGTTGCCTAAATTTCCGATATTTTAACCGCGGCGGCTTAGCCCGCGCGCTCGCGCAACAAGTTCTTTCTTCTTGGCTGCCTCTGAAAAGCGTTTCGACTAAGTAATTTCGGTTGCGTTTGCCGCATGCTCGAACTGCTGCTCTCTCTCTTTCTCTCTCTCTCTCTCTTTCGCCACATCTGGATCCCTTTACTTTGCGTAACTTTCTCGAATTCGGTATACACTTGGCTTCGTGCATCTGTTTTATTTACGGTTACGTTGAAAATTCGCAGAAGTTTTGTTATCCGGTGATTTATTTTTTTTGTCAATTTCCATTTATCCGTTGCATAAACGACACTTGTTTGTTAAATACATTTCCCAAGCCTCTTTTCACGACGATACGTTATTTTCCCACGTCAGCGCTTAAAAGCCGAACGAGCTACTCCAAGTAAAAACACGCACCCGTCGAAAAAAGTAATCGACGTTAATTGCGGAGTGAATACATATACATATATATACTGGAAACGCGGTCTATACCGCGAGTATAGATTACGCGATACTTTAAACGCACATAATGCACAGGCCGTTCGGGACACCCCGCGTATATATATCCCAGTAGCGGGTGGCGCGCTCGAAACTTTCAAGTTTACATCCGCATGAGCTTTTCAATTTTCCTTCGGCAATCGCATTGAAATATTCACGTACATACCGCGCGCGTAACTTTAATACGCGAACTTGCATCGCACGTTGTTTGATTAACGAATCGAGAGAGTGAGAGAGAGTGAGGGGG